>WSXT02128955.1:0-10753 GCA_011762715.2 Neuroterus valhalla
CCAAAAATAAATTCAGGAAAATTTTTTTATTTATTTGGAATTTTTACTTTAAAATTGTAAAATTTCCTCCAAAATATATTCAGAAAATTTTCCGTGGTTATTACAAAATTAAACTGAAAAAAACCTAATCTTAAAAACAAACTTTGGAGAAGTGTATAAAAAATATTGTTGAGTGTAATGTTTTCATGTATTGATAATAAAATTTCTCATATACCTCGGTAATTACATGCAATTAATTATTTATACTTTTGCTTTTAAGGGTGTACTGCAATACAAGTAAATAAGGAATATTATCTGTAAAAAAAAATGAAAAATTTCTAATTTCATTAAAGTTTCTTTTTTATATGGAAATGAATGTTTTCCTACGCAGCACTAGGAATTTCTCCTAAGAAGTTTTTGTAAAAGTCCTGCATCTGGAAAATTTTCTAAATAGTTTGGAATTTTCTTATTTACGAACTTATTTGAAAATTTTTCCAAGCCAAATAGAATATTTCGTATAGCAGTGAGAATTTGTCTCTGTATAAATTGGGAGAATTTCCCAAATACTGTAGGAATTTCCCATTTCCAAATTATTCATTTTTTAGGAAATCCAAATGACGCAAAATTACAAAACCTCAGTACACAACCACACTGAATTTCGTTTGTTAGTATTACTGCTCAGTTTATTAAAATCCCAATGCAAGTAGTAACACCCTTGAGCAAAACGGTAGTCCGAACCATTGATGCAGCGGCATATTTTACAAACCTGAGTAGTTGGCCCAACAATCAATTTTTTTCTGTGCAGTCCAGATAGTATCCAGAAAGTTTAGAAAGTGCAATATGACCGTTTTGAGTAACAGGTGCCTGATATTCGAAATGCAAAGATGTACGACTTTTGAGTTCGGGACAGCAGATGTGACGTAGGCAGTTGTCACGCAGCCGCCACCCTTATACAATAGGGGTGTGTGTCTAGGTATAAGCCATAAGGTATGGTGTTGGGTGGTGTGATGTGACATGGCCTGACAAGATGTCAGATTGTCAGACATGGTCTTGGTGGTCGGTCGATGGGTTATGTTATGTTATGGGTATTGGTACCGGTACCGGTACCGGTAGAGGATGCTCCTCGTAGAATCGTACATGATGTATATGGTGTGCGGGTATGGGGGCGGAGCGGAGACAGTTGGGCGTGCAGAGGATCCCTTTGAAGCCAGCCGCATGCGGCGCCAATGTCTAACCTGTACCTGTACGTTAGTTTAAGTTCTTCTTTCTATCTTTGCTTCCACGCGAGATCTCGACTCAAGAGTTCTTCGAGGTTGTTAAGCTTCCTCTGCCGAGTTTTCAACTCTTCTTATGTCCATTTCACCTCAGGCGAGGTGGCATGGCACCAACTAGAAGAGATGGTCCTAGTCGTGACGAGACGAAACGTGGATGGGGTTAAGGACAAAAGAATCATGAGGAAAAGTAACCAACCAAAGAGGATGTTCAGACACTGTGAAACTTTCGTCCATCTATACTATTATTATTATCCATAATGTCCATTCTTTTCTCTATGTTCCATGTTCCCCGCAAAGTACAAATTCATGGGAAATGTTTCGCAATAATATGTTAGGTGGTTGTGTCTTTTTGCTTGTACGTCTGGGGAAAACAACATATGTGAAGGATCAAAAGATATGCTCCAATGATTTCCTGATTATTTAAAAGTTTTATCATTAGACCTAATTTATAATAAATTGAACAAAATTGTGCGGAAGCTAATTGATGCGTAGAGAACCAAGTATTGGAAAGCCAACGTAAGTGATCATCCCAGTAGGCATAAAATTTCAGGACGACATTTCAAAAAAGTGTCAAGTCAGGTTAAACAACGTTTTAAAAAAGCCTAAAACCTCAAAAACGTTTTTGGGCGTATTTGCGACATTGCATGTTGGAATGTTGTTTGGTTTCACTAAGGAGGTTTTCGGAAGTTCCGAAAAAGTCTGCTGATTTTTGTGCCTACCGGAATATTTGTATTCAGAATTTGTAAGAATTTAGTTCATAGTTCTGCAGAAAGAGTTATGTGTAAAGACTATTGTGGACTCATACAACAGATTGGAAGTGGAGACTACTCTCACCTCCAACCAAGATTGTTTTACATTATTACACAATGGTCTGAAAATTTTATTTTTGACTAAAATCTTTACGATAGTCTTTTCACATTATACATTCCTCCAAACACCAATAATTCACGAACTCTTGACATAACTATGCGTGAATATGAGCATATGTACTTATTTTGCGACAAAGTTTTCCTGCATCAAAAATTATATGCACTGGGTATGGTCACCATGTCAACTTTATTGCATCTTCTTCCATTTCGATTCATCTTAACCTACTTGAATACTACTGGCAACAAAATTCCACATCTGTAATTTCTGTTTAACCTCTATACATCGTAACATTAAATGAGAAAAGCGGTCACGTATTATCAATTTCTTCGTCTATGCTCACGCTCTGAAATGGATCATTTTCAATATCTTTTATTTTCTAGAAAAAAACGATTGTTTCAAGCATCGGGTAGGAATAAATTAAAGGCTTTCGTGCATGTCTTTTGGCTGTCACTGGGTGTCGATGAGATGTGTACAAGGAGGACGAAAAATATAAAATAAAGGAAAGAGAGAGGGGGAAAAAGTGAAAAAATTCCCCTATTGCCCGAGGCAACATACCCCGGTACCAAGAAGCAAAGAAGGAGTTGGTAGGCAGGGTAGCCAGGCAGGAATTTCCCTTAAGGCTCGCGTGTCCCGGATTTGAGGATCGGCCTCCTTACCACCGCCGGCGCCTTATCTTCGCTCTCCTCGAAACACACCTTCTAGAAAAGGATCTATACTGGCTTACTTGGATCCATCGAGAATCACGCAAATTATTATCGTCCGTGGACTCGACTTGACTGGACTGGGTTGGGACCGCACCGCACGGAAACGCTATTGCTAGCTTCGCTGTATATAAGAATTAAGATCCTCTTAGGCATCGTATCATGAAGGTGGAAGGAAACACGCGATGTAGGATTGTTATAGTTGATGTCGTTAGCACACCTCCCAAAGGATGCATTCCAGGGTTCTGTTTTTTAAGCGATTCATTAAATGATTTTTAATGATTTTAGACATTAGTTTATTGCTTTGTGTGCCACTAACTATTACGACTTATTTCCACTTCTTGTCATAAACATTTAAAATCACCCGTTTAACACTAACCATCACAATATTCCATTACTGATCGAGATTACCCCCTCGACATCAGCCCATTCAACATCACTCCCTTGATATTACCTCATTCATATTGCATCTCAATATTGTCATGTAGACAATAATCATTATATTACCATTCTCCATTGGAAATGGACTCTTGCCATTACCAATACCACTTGCAATAACCACCTAAAATCCCTGTATGCGCTTACCACTCGACATTACTGCATAGCAAGTTGCTTGACGTTACTACTTCTGATTACCATTCACTATAGCTATGGACCACTACCACTTTGCCTTGAAACTCAATATTATCATTTTACAATACACACTTAAAATGAACACTCATCGTTACCCTTTCGATACAAAAACTCAACATCAGCAATCACCATAAAGACTTACCATGACCAGTTGCCACTTAACATTTTAACTAACCATCATCATTTAATATTCCTAATTACTGTGACCACTCGACAATACCATTTGACATAACCCTTATAATTACATACTTGATAATGAATTTTGATATTACCATTCACTATTACTTCCTAAAATTACAACTAAGCATTGCCATTCGACATTACTACGAAACAAAACCACTCTTTATTAACCCCTGGAAACATCGCCTGTAATGAACACTCACTATTGCCGATTACCATTACTACTCACCATCAACACTTACTATTACCACTACTACTCACTACTATCACTTGCTACCATCCCTCATAACTTCCACTTACAAACTACACTCGACATACCCATTGAACATGTCATTGACATTCTTCCTTGACATTTTCATCATCACGTACTATTATTATACCAATTATTATTACCAATCTCCAATACCACTCACTACTTTTGATCAACATTACTCGTTACCATTACCGCTTAACATTCAAGCACAACCTTATCACTTGGCATGACCACTCGAAATCACAACATTTCTTTACACTCGATATTACTACCTAACGAAACTGCTTGATAAAAACCCCTTAACATTACCGCCTGGAATTCACCATCGCCATTTACCATTGCCACTTATTATCACTACTTTCTATTACTTCTGATCACTACCATCTATTACTTCCATTTACTTTCAACATTTGACAATACCACTTGATATTACCATTCACCTTTACCATTCACCTTCACCATTCACCATTGGGATTTACCATTGCTATATACCACTCAGCATCAAAATTCGACATAACAATTTACCATTACTGGCTTGGCACTACAACCTGACATTACACCCCAATGAAGTTTCAAGGAATCAAACTTGATTCCTTGTATCTTGTGTTTGTCCGTTGACAGATCGTATTGTTAGTATTTAGACCAAAAATGAGATTTCTTAAGAAGGTGAAGCCTCTTTAGTTTTTGGAGGTTTCAACTATGTAAAAGAACAGTTTTTTTAATCAAATTTGACTCAACATCGTTTGGAAATAGATTTTATGTTTCGACATTTCTGAATTTTCCTCAATGTTTCTCTACGTTCTACAAAACAGAAGGAGAATTTTTTCTGAAGAAGGCCCGCATTGTGTGCCGAAACGTTGAAAATTTTTATTAAAGAAAAACGATGTCCAACAGCGAAAATCGTTTTTTATTATTGTTTTTATGGGACCAAAGACCAATAGACCAGAGAAAAAAAGAATTTGATTCCTTGAAACTTCATTGAAGGCAACGGTCGAAGGAAAGGAGTGGCAATTTTTTGGAGTTACCCCGAAAACTATAATTTGGAGTTTGCTCCAAAAACGTGTTTGATTCAAAGTACACCCCAACTCTGACCATCACCAGTACTACTCAATAATAACCACTTACAATTACTACTACTTAGTCTTACTATGCTTGGCAGTGCTATTTGATATTGCCCTGTCAAAATTGTTCCTTCAACATGATTACTTGATACTACAACCTGATATATGTACATTACCGTTTACTATGAACACTCACCATTATCAATTTCTATTACCACTTGACATTATCCCTTCGAAAATCACCCCCTTACATGACCACTTAAAATAACTATTTACTATTGACACTCATCATTAACACTTATCGTTACCAGTGACAATTACCAATTAACGTTACCTCTCACCATTAACACCTACTATTATCACTTCCATTTCTGTACTATAATTATTAGCACTTATGTTTGCCATTTAATAACCACTTACAACTACTACTTACCGTTACTACATGCAGTTACCGCCTACTGTTACCATTTACCATCGCCACTTACAATTAGACTTACTGTTACCGTTTACTATTACTGAATACCATTATACTATTCACTATTATCACTTACTGTACGATGCTGTACTATACTGTACTTATAGGCACATACAATTGTCGTTTACAATTATTACTTACAATTGCCACTTACTGTTTCTACTGACGGTTTCCACTTACTATACCATTCATCATTACTACTTAAAATTAAAACTTACTCTTACCACTTGATGCTACCACATAACCTTTATTGCTTTTCTATCACACTTCTTATTGTCACTCACTACACTTTTCTATGCTTATAGGTACTTAGAATTACCACTTACCATATTCAGTAACTACCATTACTACTTATGGTTATCACTTACTGTTTTTCATTAACAATCGCTACTTACAATTACAACTTACCGTTACCACCGACCAATACATCTGTGCTTTACCACTTACTATTATTACTAACTACATTCTACTATACACCTTTACAAATCACTATATTATAACTCACAATTTATACAATGTTCATTTGCACTTACAATTACTTCTTACGGTTCCGACTTATTGTTACTACTTACGGTTAACACTTCATCTTACCATATACTATCACTACTCACAATCATAACTTACCGTTAACACTTACCATCACCACTTACCGCTACCACTTACAATTATCACCTACTATTATCACTTACTGTATCATACTATACGTATTAGCAATTATAATTGCCATTTACTGTTACCACTTACAATTGCTACTTACCGTTACCGCTTACGGTTACCACTGACTGTTACCATTTACTGTAACCACTTACAATTAAACTTACTGTTATCATTTATTGTTACCACTTACCATTGCGACTCAATATTATAACTTACTGTACTATACCGTACTTATTAGCATGTGCAATTGCCGTGTACAATTACCACATACTGCTACCACATACGGTTACCACTTGCCGTTATTGCTTATCACTAAAACTTCTCATTATCACTCACTATACTTTGCGATTCTAGTAATATTAGGCCTGATGATTATTAAAATTATTGAAGTAACACATAATTTTAACATTATAATAAAATATTTTCTTTTTGAATCTATTAACATTTATCCTTTCCATTTACAAATACCATTTACCATTATCACTAACTACCGTTACTACTTATGGTTACCACTTACTGTTTGTCATTTATCATCACCACTTACAATTGAAACTTTACGTTACCACTCACCATTACAACTCAGCTTTACCACTACTATACTTATTAGCACTTACAATCACCATTTACAATTATCACTTGCAATTATCACTTCCATTTACTATTTAAAATTAAAACTTACCACCATCACACACCTTCACAGATCACCACTTACAATATTGTCACTTATAATTATCACTTTCAATTACTGCCTAAATTTAGAGCATACTATCACCGCTTACCTTTACAAATCAATGCATTATCACTCACAATTTATCACAATAAAAAAAGGAACACACGTGACAGGAAACGAGGGAGGCAAAACGAATAGGGCTTAACTAAATGTTGATATTGATTATTTCAAAATATTTCTTTTTATGTTTTGAAGTTACAAGAAGCTTTAGAAGTTTCGCAACAGTACATACCATGAGAGCAAAAAAAATCATCTCAAAGTTAAGATTCCGAACATTAAAAACAAGCAGGAATTGCTGAAAGGATTATGGATAAGCGGTCAATTTAAAGAAAATACCAGAATCCTGAACAATTTTTCATTTTTCAAAAAATTGCATGTTTTTGCCTCATTCCAGTCGTATATTACATTCGCACAACTAAAAGCTATACAAGAAATGGAAAACAAACCTTACCGAGCATATTGATTATTAGAAATACCTAATTAGCTCATTCGTAGCAAGGGTACAAAATTTTCAAATTATTATGTAAAAAATGTTCTTCAAATAAATCAATCATTTGTTTCAACAATCAATGATAAATAACAAATAAATCAAAAAATTCATTATTATGATTATTAGGAACAATTAAAAAGAAAATAAGCAAAAGAAACATTTTCGACCAAAATATATCGCAGAATACTCTATCCTCATGTAGTAGATGGCCCCAAATTCTGAAGGTGGGAAAAGGGGGTAAGGCGTCAAAAAAATATTAACTGCATGCGTTACATTTCCAAATTAGGTGTTTCCCCACCTCATTCTTGAAAAGGAATTGAAGGGATGGGCGACACTTTTTTATAATTTTTGATCGCAATAAAAGTCTTTATTTTTTTTTGGGTAACGTCCCAAAATGAAACATTCCACCATAAGAAATTCAAACATAGCTTTTTTTAAACCCCCCTAGTGTCTATAGAAGCGCCACAGTCAACCTCAATAGGAATTAAACTAATACGTATAGCAGTAACCGAGGGGAAGCTAGTGTCATAATTTAATGAATGAGGAAAACTGTTTTGTTTCAAGGTCTACGTTAGAGAAAGTGCAATTATAACGATTAGATGTTCTAGTTCCCAGCTGAACCGAGAAAAACGAAAACGACCAAGTTTCACTCAAGCAAGAACAGCTCTGCCCCCTACGATTACCCGTTTGCTCTCCCTCAGTCTCTTACCATCCATCGTGGTTCACCCTGCTTAGTGAAATTGAGAGAGAGAAAGAGGAGGGGAGAGGACGCAAAATTCTTGTCGGATGTACTGGTTTCATAAATGGAGGGCAAAAACAAAAGAACGCAGGTAGTTCGACCGTGGCGGTACTCGTCAAAAGTGACATCTTAGGGGCGGAAGGATGCGACTTAAGGGTGTGGCATGTCGCGTTGCTCCTCATGAGGTCCTTCTTTGGATGGAAGACCGCCAAAACCGCACCGACGGAAGTTGGTGCTCTGTGTGATTGGTCAGCTTCTAACGAGGGGGAAACAACTCCCATTCAAAAAATGCGGTCCAATAGAGATAAGGTGGATTACCCTTGATGAATCTGGAGTATACCTTTGTTTTACCGGATAACCCTGGATTGCACCGGTTTAGTAAGGCCTTACTCGGTTTGATCTCAATCACGTCTGTATAGAGAATCACTCCAGATTACATCCATATACAGAACAACCCTGGATCACCTTTGTATAGAAAATCACCCTGAGTGACTTATCCGGGCAATCGTATTCTTATTTCTCGTTTCAAGGCCATTTGACACTTTCTCACGTCATACACCAATATATTTTTGGAGTGAAACTTCTATACGCGCGTTGTGAACTGGCAGAGCGGCGACGCTCCAAATGGATGGTGATGTTCCGGAAGTAGATTGCACACTGTATACTGTCTATACCTCCACTGTCTCGCTCAGTTCCTACTATCCAGTACGCAAAGCTACAATGTACGCCGTACGTCATTGTTAAGAGCCGTCCATGGACTACCATCACCAATTTTGAGTTATTTCCCCCTGAACCTCCTCTCCTTCCTTCTCGCTGACAAACGTAGTTTATTCCCCAAATACTCTTTATTCTTTGTTCTTTGTCATTTTCAGACCAAAAAGACGATTTTTCAACAAATTAGTTGAACTTTTAGCTAAACAGTCAAATTTTTATGCCAACAAGATCGTTGTCAACCAAGCAAAAGGACTCATCTACTGTAATATGTGAATTTCAATCCAAAGGGTCTAATGAAGATGAGGGAGGTAATGAAGGCACAGTTTTAAAAACAGTCGACAGTTGAATTAGATTGAGTCTTCGACCAAAAAAAAAAATGAATGTACCGAAGTAGTTGAATTTGAAATAAAAAAAAGTTGAATTCTTAAATCAACAAGGAAAATTTCTCTGAATAAATCTCATCTCCAACAAAGAACTATCACACTTCTACCATGAAAGATAATTTTTCATTCAAAAAGGATAAATGTTTCATAAAACAGTTGAATTTTCATTTGAATTGATGAATTTTACAATGCAGCTTAATTTCCAATAGGATAATTCGGGTTGAAATCTACAACTCTTGGCAATTAAAGAAAAAACAAAGAATCCAACAGCTAAATTTTGACAAACACCTTTGAATATACCTATTAATAAAGAACCGCGAAGAATAGAAGAGGCAAGATAAAAGACAAAGCAACCTCTAAATCCCCTCCTTTCTCTTTAGTCTATCTTCCGTTTTTTTTTCTCAAAAAAAAAAATAAATCAAAAATATTCGGAATATTTAACAACGTTTCGGTGTTCACCCAACACCCTTTTCAAGGTATCTTGGGCTTTGACCTTCTGGGAGATTTTTTACCTTGATAAAGGTGTTAGGTATTCTTGTTTTGTGTTTTTTTAGGGATAAAAAAACAAAAGATAGAGAAAAAGAAAGCCTTCTTTCTTTTTTCATGAATAGGTATGATCAAAGGTGTTCGTTCAAATTTAGTCGTTGGATTATTGGTTTTTTATTTAATTGACAGAAGTTGCAGATTTTAACATGCCGTGTTGCATTTTTGACCAAGTAAGAAAGTAACATAATTTTTCACAAACAAAGATGAATTTTATACCAAGGAGATTAATTTTCTACCAATGGGATATTTGTATAAAATACATGAAATTTCAACCAAATAGTTGAATTTTCAACTGAAAAACATAAGTTTTCAATCAAAAATATGATGCACAAATCAGTTTGAGGACTAATTTTCAACGAAGATAGAACGAATTATCAAAAAGTATAGTTCAACTAATAAAGGCAGGTTCGTAACAAAATATTTCAGTCCCTAATCGAATAGATTAATTTCCAACAAGAAAGTTAGTTTTGGATCAAGGAAGACAAATTTTCAATCAAAGAGTTCAATTTTCAACTCAAAAATATCAATTTTGAACAGAAAATACAATGATATTTGTATGTTGATGGTAAAATTAGCTTCAGGGTTACAAAAGAACTGAAATCAATTCGTCATTGAATCAGACGTTTTGGCCTCTGTTATGGGCCCTATCAGTGATTTATTTCTGCAAATGATGTACACAAATTTTGGTATGATGGAAATGAAAAGTTTTGTTTATTACATTTATGGATTCCGTTGTCATAGCCTAATCAATAAAAATTTGTTTATGGTAGCCCGTGGACAAATATTATTTCTACTGAGGGTTGATACAACTCTACACAGAAAGCCATTTGGGACCAATTTTCTAGCTCTTTTGAGAACGTATTGTTTCCAAGTATTTTTAGACGATGAAAATGCAAAACGTGGGACGAGCAAACACCAAAGTTTGGTGCCTCATTGACTAGTTAAGCCTCAATAGTTAGCTCAATAGTTATTAACAATAGTTAGCCTCATTGACTACGAGAGCCGCGCGCGCCCAAGCTTGGGACTGATTCCGTCCCAAGCTTGGAGCACGCAGCCACCACGGTCGAT
>WSXT02128966.1:0-10752 GCA_011762715.2 Neuroterus valhalla
AATAGTCAACTCTCGGACGATTTTTACATTCGAGCAGGTGTCCCCCAGGGCAGCATAATGGGTCCAGTTCTTTTTATCATATACATAAACGACATGCCAACAATTCCTAGAGTCTTTTTGGGAATATATGCCGACGACACGGTTCTATATGTAAATTCAAAATGTAACAAAAATATTGTAAAATACCTTAACGCAGCACTCCTGGTCATTGAGACCTGGTGCCTTCTGTGGAGAATTAAAATCAACACTGCGAAATGTGAATCGGTGCTTTCCACTGTCAGAAGAGCACCGATTCCAGAACCGCCACAAATGTTTGGGCAACCAATAAATTGGAAAAATCCGTTAAATATCTTGGTCAAGGACTGCAAAAATCTGGTAGATTTAATATGCATGTCAGTGATGGAAGGGCCAAATCCGTGGGGGTCACTTCTCGTCTACATCCGATCATTAATCGAATTTCAAGCATAAAGCCAGATTACGGAATCCTTATTTATAAAATGTTCATCAGACCTATACTAAAATATGCTTGTGTAGTTTGGGGGGGGGGGACCTCCAAATCAAACATTAAACAAATTCAGATAGTAAAGAACAAGTTTCTCCGTCGCATTACAAAGACCCCTAAATACACCAAGAACGCCCTGCTGCACAAAGAATTCAGCTTGCCTACCATATCAGAGTACATCCATGACACTCCCAAGAGTTTTTACGAAAGATCAGCCTTTTTGCCGCACACTAATCGCCAATTCTCTGTTCTAGCCGTCATGTTTCTACTTATCCGATAGTGTAAAGATGCCTAGATGGGCAAACGCACATCAACTCCTCCTTCCCGATCCTTCCAGCTTCCCGCATTAGAGACCAATTTCCTGCTCGTGACCGTCCTCGCGGCCGAGCTGCTTCGCAGCTCGTTCGCGTGCGGCGGCCAAGAGCGTGGCTGGGCCTCACTGGAGGGGGCGATGGCAGGGCCCCCCCACCCCACTTTTTTTTTTTGGACCGCTCATCTGGATGCGCGAACTTGAACGTAGTAGAAAGAAAAGGAAATAGTGCTCTATCCTTTACGCGCAGCGACGGCGCTAGCCTTTCGGGGGCCCCCTTTCATTATTCACACTTCCTAAAATCTATTTTCCCGGAAAACAATTCCCGAAACTTTCCCATGTATGCTTGAACGTGTCTTTTTATATAGGATCAGTTTTATCATCCTGTTCGTTTATATTCCATTTTTATGTTTCCAATATTCGAAATTACGAAATATTCCATGAAATTTAAAAAATTAAAGTTTCTAATCTTATTTCAATCAAAATTTATTATTAAAACTTACAAATTTCATCTAATTGTAAAATATTTGATGCATGCTTACCAATAATTAATACAATTTTTTGGTTAATTTGTTATGTTTATAATTAATTTTCTAAGTGAAATTACCACTGTATATGAGCATAGCATAGATTTTCATGCAAAATAAATAAGACAAGCTGAATTTAATGAATTCAATAAATTCATCCATGTAAACTTTAATATTTATGGCCTTCATTTTGCCCAAGTTCTTTATTTCGTTAGTTTTATTTTGAAACGAACATTATTCATTATTGTTAATGTAGCACATAATAATAATTTAAAAATTATTCATCGACATATAAATATTATATGTCGATGCTGTAAATAAATGTTTTTCTAGGTTATGACGTCAAGTGAAAAATAAAATAATATGACTACCTGTAAAATGAACGTCCGTCGCCCACGTCGCTTCGCGTTAGACAAACAAAGCACATAAAAACCATTTTTTCTGTTATTCAGATTATTTGTATTGAAAACTTCAAACGAGCTTGGGCCGTCAAAACCGAGACTGAGTCCCCATTGAGGGTTCCGCTAACTACTCATAGAGGCCAGAGCCAAAACCAAGAGCCAATCAGAAAAAGCAAGACGGAGACAACCGCGGATAAATCCTATATCCCTTCTTTTCCACACCAAAATGGATGCGCAGTTGACATGAGCGGTCCAGTTTATATGTCGATGGTACGACTAGAGCGTCTAAATCATGCCATGATGGCGGACCTTCATTAGGATGAATGCTTCCTTTCTACTCCTACTTTTCTAATCCAGTCCACCTCCTATCCGTATCCTTCGTAAAGAACTCTGACTCAAAATTGATTCAGCTCTCCTCGAAGCTGACATTCTAATTCGTTCCGCTAAAAATGCCACTGACGCAAGAATAGTCTCTCCTCAAAGAGTTGATTGTTCCCATGCCAAAACCTACAAACTGGAAAGGCACTAAATTCGCTACACCACAAACCAATAAAAAACCTTATCGCTGTCATGAGAGAACTCTACAAATTTCTTTCTGAAGATTCAATCCTCGGAAAAATGCCAGCTGAAATTCCTTTGGTCAAACGAGCTCATCGCATGGAAAAAAGGGAACAAATTTGGCCCCTAGTTGTCGCCCATCTGGACCCATCCACAGTCCATATTTGGCATGAAACTTCTAGCTAGCATCAGCGTTCAAGTTGAAGCCAAACAAAAATCGAACAACATTCCTCAGTGCCGTCGTTGCTTCAAATTCTTCCACACTGCAAGTTACTGTGAAGCCCGTGGGCTTACGCCTTCTGCGGCCATAGTCATACCACCGCCTCATGTACCATTCTCAATCTTAGAAATTTACATATATCTGTTTCTAAAGTTTAATAAATGATTTAAAGCATATTATAAAGTATCGCAACATAACCTAAATTTCCAACAGGGCATTTTCGCTTGCGACTAAGCAAAATATATGGCAAGTTTGGTTAGAATAAGAAATGTAGAGGGTCACCCATAAATATATTGCTGAAAGTTTTGCTTACTATACATTTCTTAATATGAAATCTTGCTTATTTATTTTGGTGCCAAAAAACTTCGTTATAATCAATAAAATGCATATAAGTGAGGTAACCTGTGTGTTATGTAATTGCTAGGTATTTTTTCTAAACTAACAATATATTTATTTATACATAGGATGGCAAGATGTAAAACGAGAAACAAACAACAGCAAAATGCACTTATGGAAAAACAGAGAAGAGGTAAACAAGAACAACGTCGCCGAAATGGAAAGAAAGCTGGGAAGAAAAAATTAAAAGAAAAACAAATGGTAAATAAGCGCGAGGCAACATTAAAGAAGAAAAGAGAAGCGGAGAAAGAAAGAATGAGGAAAATAAGGGCGGACCCCGAAAAACTAAAAGTGCAACGACAAAAGGAACGTCAGAAATGGATTAACAGGAAATTTAAAGGACAAGTTAAAAGTATTGAACATATGAATGAGAGAGAGAAGCGTATCGGCGAAAGAAGGTACGAGAATGGGTTCAAGCTCATCGAAAGCGTTAGAAGGAAAAAACCTCACAACAAATTCAAACTGAAAATTCGAGTGAGGTAGCTACGCAAGTTGAGAATTCAAGAAACGTTCCTTCACAAGTAAAAAGCGGTAGAAAGAAGGTTGCCCGCAACAAAGCCACTTGTTATAAAGAATTAGAAAAACTGAAAAAGGAAAATCAAAATTTAAAAAAGATATTGGCTCGAGATAAAAAAGCACAGCAAAGGAAGAATAATAGGATAATGAACATCAATTCCTCCCCGAAGACTGCACTTAAGAGGTTTATTGGTAAAAGAAAAATTGACGGAGATGTTAAGAAAAGGCTGCTTTTTGGACAGGTTCTGAAAAATCAAGTACAGGTCCTTGCTCAAGAAAATAAGGATCGTAGAAGTAAAAGTCTTCCAAGCCATATCTTACATGGAAAAATTGTCCAGAAATACCGACTTTTACAGGAATCTAAAAAAATCTGTCCATTATTTCGAACAAAATTACGTCGAACGGAGAAACTTTCCGAAAATGTCGAAAAAGCTAAACGTCAGGGACAATTATTTGTTGAGAAAACTGTTTCAAACTTTTTTGAAGAGAACAGTCGTCCATCACTCGAAGTAAAGACAAAAAACAAAAAATGTATCTGAATGATAAAATGAACATGTTGTATGAGAAATTTAAAACAACTCATCCTAGTATCAAGATCAGCTATTCGCATTTTTGCACACTCCGTCCATTCTGGACTGTGACTCCACGAGTCTCTCAACGTGATACATGTTTATGTACTAAGCACGAGAACATGACTGAACTTGTGGAAGCATTACACCGTGGAAAGGTCTCACAGCAAAACTTACCATCAAAACTTCTTGCGACACTCACCTGCAACCCTTGTACAGAAAACTGTCTAAAACGTAATTGCGACACTCGCAAATTGAAATCTGTCACCTTTACCGATATCAGCGATTTTGATCCAATTTTTTACTATGAATGGAAGAACATCAAAGAAAAACGCATCTTCATAAAAAAAAAGAAAGAAATCGAAGTACAGCGCACAGTGAAGCAGAAAGTGGATACCACTATAGGAAACTTGAAGAAACTGCTTCTAGATAATCTTGAAGTATTTTTAAGTCACGTGTACAGAGTAGAGCATCAACAATCGACTATGAGGAACTAGAATCGTCTTTGAAGAGAGTTGATCTTCTTTTTCATATAGATTTTAGTCAGAATTTCGAAGGTAAATATGCTAAAGAGCCACAAGCTGTACATGTTGGTGCTTCAAGAGAAGCAATTACCCTTCATACTGGTGTTTGGTATACTGAGGAAGGTCACGAGGCATTCTGCACACTCTCGCCTTCTTTGAGACATGATCCTACAGCAATTTTGGCACATCTCAAGCCAATATTGAACAAGGCATTAAGCTGTTACGAATGTGATCTAAAGAGTCCTTGTAAGCATTACTATCTGGGATCCTTGAAAATGGAGCCTCAATCTCAGCGCAATAGAAAAGCTCCTGCAACTCCTGCACATTCATAAAGGGCTAAGAACTACAGAAAATGATTGGAGTTAAGTCATTCTATCAGACATTCTGGTACCAAAGGAATATCGCTTTTTTGAATTTTGTTTCAATACCCATTATATATTTAAAAGTTATCTTTAGCATTATATAATAATACAAGAATAGTGCTGTTGTACCTTCTAAGTTTAAGTAAAAAATGATTATATAGCTATTTTTCACGACTATTTTTATTTATGTATACATATATATCACCAAGTAATCACTTAACTTCGAAATACTCACAATTCGTAAGCCCCCTGGCATACGTGTAAGCCCCCTGGTCTCCAAAAATCGAGTAACCTAAATAATTGACCAATAGGAACGCTTCCTGAATTGATACTTTATAAAAGCATTACTAGTGAACTAATGAACACGTTCAAGAAGATTAATTATCATTCTACCTATTTTTATTATTCATCAAACCATAAGTGCAAATTTACACTTTGCAGAAGAATGACCCATGTATGTTCATATGGGGAATACGACAATATAAGAGACACGACCATAGCAGAAGAGGTAGTCGTTGTCAGTGATATGAACTGAAATGAATATTTTAATCATCGCCTTCTTTGCTTTTGCGTGTATGGCACTGATTGGGCTTAGCGTACAATGCGGTTGCCAAAACGCTGACTGTAAAAAGCCCGAAGATTATTGCACAGATTTCAAATGCGAAACAGGTAACGGAATCTTCTCAATCAATGTTTTGACAAAATACAAATATGTCCATACTAAAATACACACTTCTCATGAATTAAAATAAAATTATCGACATTTGAGCAATCTTCCGACTGCTGGTTCATAGACTTGGTAATAAATAATAAAACCTTTCTATTTTCAGCCACGTCTAGTTCTTGGATTTTCTTCTATAAAACAAGTCATTACTGTGCATTGTCAACTGGTTAAGCAGAATAAAAGTTTGGAAAAATTTATCAGTGAAACTAAAATATTTTTGAATAATGCAAATTTTGTTCTCTCATAAGCCAACTGTATCCCTGACATATGGATTTTATTCAATAAATATGAATTTCTAAACAATTTGCAAGATCTGGTAGCTATCTAGTGAACTAACAAACATGGCTGCCACAAGCCTTTGCGTAGCATTGTTTACATGCGTGTTGCACTTGATCTAACGCGATACTAATTAATTGTGTGTCGGAATAATTATTCAAAGGTATATGATAAGTTTACAAAGATAATATGAAAATTAAAAAATGGGATTTTCATGGAACCAAAGAAAACGAAATGATACTTGCAAAGGCAATGGGTGCTGTGTTGTCAACTGTAACACCAAGAAAAAAATTACCACTTATTTGAGTTTCCATAAAGGACCAAAATTTGGTAGTGGTACTATTACTGTGAAAAATCTTGTTGGAGAAAGTATTGTTGTTGGCAAACGTTCAAAATATTTCAGAATAATATGCATAATGAAGCCTAGTAGCAGCCACGTTTTTTTTATATAGCAGCGCCTCTTCGCCCGCGGTGGATGTTTTCTTTGCCGATAGAATACTCTGTAAAACGCGAGATATCTGGACTAAACAAAATGGTGAGTATTCTCCTGCAAAACAAAAAACAAAATCCCAAAATGTTTACACTTCCTGAACAAACTGTCACGAACGAGGAAATGAACCTCACCTTATACAGAATAAACTTCACCTAGGAACCATTTACGACGCTAGATGACAGAAGTCTTAAAATAAGTGGACAAAATATTTTGGTAAAAGTGGAGACCATTTTGCTCACCAGTGACAGAATTTTGCTTATCGATGTTCGGGATCTCGCTCATCGCATTTGCGCACAGTAGCGGAATCGGCCATTTTCGATGTCTGCAAACGGTGAACAAACGAGGGCTTTGCATGCACTGATGCATGTACATAGAAAAAATCCATGGCGGTCGGGTGACGGATCTGACCCATGTCTGCTTTATCAAGATTTCCTAGTCAGAAGGTCTGATCTGGTCATGGACGTGAGAATTAACGGGACGGGGCACAAAGTCCCATCTTAGGCAAGCGGGTTGACTTGATAGATCGGAAGAGGTAAGGTATCCCCACTCTCTTTGAGAGCGTCTTGACGACTCTGGATTGGCGCTTACTCACTCGGCCATTGAACACGCTGAGAGCCCTCCAAGAAAGTGGGGAGGGCATGCGTGATGCGCGTCGTTCCCCTTACTTACGCGTTGCCAGACCCCGCAGGTTTATGCTCCGTCCCGTTAATTTATATGTCCATGGATCTGGTCCATGTATGGCGCTGCTCACATAATAAGGAAAAAATCAAGGTTTCAGTTTGGTCTAAAAGGTCTGACCAGTTTTACCAGAACAAAAAAATTATAAGTTTGGTTTGGAAGGCCTAATCTGGCCCGGGGATGCCGCTGACCGGCTATTCCAGAACAAGGAAGTTCTAAGTTCCATCAGCTATTTTTTTTCTTTTGACAAATTTCGGAAAGGTCTAAAATGATAGAAACCAAGCAACTCGAAGTACCAAAGCGGGAATTTTTTCATTGGCACATAGGGCAGGTTTGTCGCTGATCGATCTGAAATAATAGAAAATTATAAATTCACACTGTCGAAACAATACTTTTTCATCACCTTGAAAGTAATTAGCCAATGAATAGCGGGTGCGCCGCTAACACCTAGCAACCGGTCAGCAAAATACTGGCGGCTGACCATGAAATATCAGCAGCTAACCAGATGGTCTTGCCTAGGGCTAGCCAGAAGAAGTGTTACAGGTTAGGTCTGGGCCGAGCTAGCGCCAGAAGATTTTTCCACGCGGGAGGCAGGATCCTTTCAGACAACACGTTGAAAATGGAAGGTATCTTCGTTTTATCAGGTAATTTGAGAGGGTAATTGGGGAAAAAAGGGAATCGAATATTTTATTTAATCCAAAACTTTTGACGCGGAAATTGTCCCACTTATCCCTATTGGACTTGTGGCAGTGTTCAGATCCTTTCTAGGCAATCTAGCCCATGTGGAAAAATTCATAACAGGATGGTGACAGGTCTGGCCTAGTTCTGGCTCAATCCAGACTAAGGCTGGTGACACACTATGCGTTTTCGCCGGTCCGGTTTGAAGGGACCGTTTTGACCGGATGGTGACGAAGTATTATTCCAAATGCGCACTGACACACTCATCCCGTTTTGCCGTACCAGTAGGTTCCTGCCGCAACATGCTGCGGCGAAACGGGATGACCGGACGGCGGGATGAGTCAGTCAACACACTGTTTCAAGTGGAATGTGACACAATGTGCGGCAGAACGGGATGAAAAATGTTCAATACCAACCAATTTATAGAATTTATACACGAAAAATCAGCACTGTGGGATGAACTGTGCAAGGAGTACGGAGACTAAAACTGTCGCACTGAATGCCTTTCTGAACTGCGTAGCTTCTTTAGCAATGTATGGCATCAGCAACTCGAGAAATTTATTTTAAAAATTCACAGACATTCTGAATTAGGCAAAAAACATATCTTCATGCCGCTTCGAATTTTGGTAAAATTTTCGAAGCGTTTGGATTGGCTCTTCACGATACGAATGGATCAAATATTTTCGAAGAATCGATTTATTTAATAAACCTTATGCCTGGAGCGTGCAAATAATTTCTAATTTTTAATAAGTGACGATGCGACGATCCGCCTTCGAATTGTACCACGAACTGTCACGTCTATGTCCGTTGTACCGGACAGTGTGTCTCGGTAAGCCCTATCCCGTTTTGCCGCATCCCGAAAAACCGGTCCGGCGAAAACGCATAGTGTGTCACCAGCCTAAATTGGAAGTTTAATCATTACTAAAAATCTTAGTTTCTCTTAGTTTCTTTGATCTTCCATCAAGTAGTTGAATTTTCCAAAAAAGAAAGAACAGACGAATACTTGAATTTTTAATAGGACAGTTGAATTTTCAACGCAAGAGAACAAATTTATTACCAAGGAGATGTATTTGCAAACCAACAAGACGAATTTTCGACAAAAAAAGTTCACTCTTCCTACTTAATAGTTCAATTCTCTTCCCAGATGGTTGGAATCATATCCGAATAATTAATTTATTTATTAGAACACCCCCCCCCCCTCCCCTGCTCTTAGAAAAATCCTTACCAAAATAGTATAAGTTGCAACCAAAGATAGGAATTTTTAACTTAAATAATAATAATAAATCTAAGGATAATAAATGATGGATCTTTGAAAAAAAGAAGTGCATTTTTAACCGAACAAATCAATTTCCAGCCAAAGAAATCCATTTTTCAACTAATATATGATATTCCAAACAAACCATAACTGATTTCGAACAAAAAGGTCCAACTTTCTACCAGCTAGTCGAATTTTCAACTTTGAAGATTGACTTCCAAATAAAAATAATGTTCAGCAAATTCTCTTTATACATTATTATTAGAGGATGTATTAGATTCGTGTAAAATTTGATAACAGCCTCTGTTCTTGTCAAATGTTCACGTTTTGAGACCAGGTAAAGCTAAGAAAGAGGTTTTTACGGATTTGTATGTATCAATGCATGTCTGCATGTATTTAAGTGTGTATGCATGTATGTATGTATGTATGTTTGCTTGGCTGTGTGCACGATAATCTAAAAAAATTAATCTATCAGATCTAGCCTTCGGTTCACAACTTTGGTCTGGAAAACTGGTAGACAAACACGTTCTTTCCTAGTACCCTACAAGACTTTTATGATAACTCTTCGAACTTTCTTAAAAATCGCAAATTCAAATTTTTACCATACACTCACTGCTTTCCTAGGGGCCTCTCAGCAGAGGGCCAGTTTCTCGGCTGTTCATGTTCGAGTAATTTTGTCTCTCTCTCCGAGCCTCGCGAGACGCAGCACAACCGCCCATCAGCCTTAACAAGGCAGGACCGTAATGCGTAGTATAGAAGTTGTTCACTTGGATACTTGCGACGCACGTATTCACGAGACTCTACATTCGGTCCTGAGTGTTCGGTCGTCGTTCCAAATCTGGTTCGAACTAGATTTCTAATTGAATTTCTAATTTCTAAAAAATTAATTTTCGGTAAAACTATGCAAGATATGAAAAATTATATAAAAGAAATTGAAAAAATCAATATAAACTTTTTGATAGGATACGTAGTTTTTTATTTATTCTCAAAAAACAATATTAGAGAAAACTTAATTTGTTGTTAAACGACACAAGCTAAGTAATAAAAAAATTTATAGAAGATTTTCATTGAGAAAAGTGCTGCAGATGTGTCACTAATCGTTTTTTGGTACGAGACAAAGTTTTATGTTGTGAAAAATGACTTCGAAGAAAAAAATTAATTTTTGTAAAAAAGGACGATAGGTACGGAAAAAAATTACGGAACAAAAGTTACTCGCGCAGAGAAGATTCACAAATTTTTAATTTTTTTTTTTTCATCAAATACGCAGTTTGTGTTCGTGACGTTGCAAAACTTTTGCAACTCACAAATCCAGAAAAATCAATAATTTATCAAAATTTATGAATTGTTTATAAAATTTAGAGTTTCTATGGAGAATTTAGAAATTTCAGATTCAAAGTTAGAGACACTGCTGTGATACGGTTACTCCATAACTAGGGCTATTTTTTAAGATTTATAATTTTAAGGACTTATTCTGTTCGTTTCTTTAATTTTTTTTTGTATCAATCTGGATCTGGACATCGAGGGACTTCTTTGAAACATCTAAATTCTGATGGGACGCCATTGGAAAACCTTGAAGCTTCCCGACTCCTCCACAGTACATTTCGAGCCACTTGAATTCTCCCGGCTTTCCACCTACTGTCGACTGCCAGCCTCGAGTTAGCTGTTGATCCTCATCTACAAAGATCATGTTAGGATGCCGGCCAGATTGAAGGTGACATTAAAGGTCACTGGAAACTCGGAACGACTTCTCCACCTGGCGTGGA
>WSXT02128988.1:0-10752 GCA_011762715.2 Neuroterus valhalla
CACAAAACCCACATATTTCTTTATCAACAACAAAAAAAAAATTATTTTAAAAGTGTGTAAAAAATTATATTTTGTTTGTCATCTGCATTAGTACAAACAAAAAGCCAAAGAGAAGGGGGGGGCGGGGGGGGGGGGGGGGGGTTGTCAAGTCACGTGGACTTTTTGTTAAGAGTAGGAACGAAAGGAAATAAGGAGATGTTGGAAAAATGTAGGTTGGATGAGTAGAACAAAAGTCGAAGAAGATTTTCTGGTGAAGACGAAAGATAGTGTGTTAAGTGGAATAGGTTTTGGAAAACTGAAATAGTTCAGTGAGAGTAAGGATAGAGTAGCAGTTGTTACCAGGAGAGTTTGGAAAAAAATTTGTGAGTTTTCGTCCAAGGATGTAGATATGAAGTGAAAAAAATTAGAGTGATATAAGGTAATTCACATGGAGCAAATAATGAAGCAGAAAAAAATAAGGAGGTGGTACAAAATGCGTGAGAGAGAGAGAGCAGAATGTAAAGAAGAAGGAAATTGTGAAATAAACGAAGGAATGGAGTTCGAGTTGAAAAAATTTACAAGTTAGAGAGAAAAAGACTAAAGAGATTGTATAATTGTGTTAATGTTTAAAGGAGAGCAGTATGAGTAGTTCGGATTAGTGAAGGAAACGTAAAAGTAGGTTTTTTGAAAAACATGAAAGATGGAAGGTGATGATAAATAGGTTCTAGAAAACTAGAAGAGACAACTGGCGGGTAGAAAACAGTAGCAGTTATTTACGGGAAAGGTTAAGGGAAAAAATTTCAAGCATGAGAAAAAATTAAAGAAAGAGGAAAGAGGATAAAAAAGCTGAAAGAGGTGCAGGGTGAAAGGAATGGTGAAAAGGAAGGGGAAGAGATGGGTAAAAGAATAATGAGTTTTCGATAAAAATGTGTGTTAGAGTGCAGAATGAAAAGGAGTGTAGATAAAAAAAAGAGGGGGATTTGATTCTAAAATGAGGGCTGAAAATGTGTAAAGAAGTGCAGGGTACAAAAAAAATGAAGGAGGTGGTGAAAATGTATAAAGAAGTGCAGCATAGCTATTTCGGCCCAATATGCAGTCAAAATCCAAAATGGCGGACTCAAAAAGGTGGCGGAGATTCCAAAAAATATATGGAATCGTCTAAAAATAGGTACTCGTGGGTATTAGGGGTCGCTGATTATGAATATGCAGTCTGAAATTCAAAATGGAGAACTCAATATGGCGGCTAAGATTTCTAAAAATATATGGAATCGACTAAAAATCGATAATCGTGGGTTCTCGGGGTCGCTTATTACGAATATGCAGCAAAAAATGCAAAACTCAAAATGGCGGACTCAAAATGATGGCGGAGATTTAAAAAAATATATGGAATCGGCTAAAGATAGGTACTCGTGGTTATTTGGGGTCCCTGATTATGAATATGCAGTCCGAAATTCGAAATGGCGGACTCAACATGGCATCGAATATTTCTTAAAAATATAGGGAATCGACTAAAAATCGTTACTCGTAGGTTTTCGGGGTCGCTGATTACAAATATGCAACCAAAAATCCAAAATTCAGAATGGTGGACTAGAAATGGTGGAGGAGATTTCAAAAAGATATATGGAATTAACTAAAAATGGTTACTCGGGGATTTAAGGGGTCGCTTTTCACGAATATGAAATCGGAAATTCAAAATGGCGGACTCAATATGGCGGCGAAGATGTTGAAAAATACGTGGAATAGACTAAGAATAGTTACTCGAGGGTTTTAAGGGTCCCTAATTACGAGTATGCAGTCAGAAATTCCAAATTTAAAATGGCGGAGTTATTTCGGTACAATATAATTCATTATCAGTTTCCACTCAAAACAGTAGTCAACTTAAGAGAACGATTTTAATTTGGATGAATCTTCAGGGAAGAGGAAGCCAAGCCAAACAGCTTTTTAATTGATTCGCTGTTTCTGTTTCGCTATTATAATGAAAAACGGGCTTGGTGAGCATGCTAAATGATTCAGGATGAATAATGAAAGTTAAGGACGAACTCAACAGTTCCGACTGAATGAAGACATTTTCTTAATGGTCCATTTACGAAATTTGCCGAGCTTCGAGTATTCTCATAAAAACCGCAGCGGAGCATAATTGTTTCGTATATATAAGGGACAGATGCCATCTTCCTATGTGGTTTTCTCCATAGTGAATCAAAATGAAAGTGCAGGTACATAAAAGCTTTTATGGTGAAAATTAATTTCCCTTGCAATAGATTTCAACACACAAACACACACGTGGAATGAGATTTACTTGATAATATTCAGATTTAGTTATTGTAAACCACAATTATTTTATTTATTTCCATTTTTTTTATTAATACTGAAATGACATTTCTTATGGTTACAAGGATCAGAGTCTTTCCACTTTTTTTATTCCCATCCTCGTTTTGTTTATTTTCCACCTGTGATCCAAAGAGTTGAATAGTTAAATAACTCCTCTATAATCTTTACCTCCTCTCCTCTGCCATTTTCCAATATTGGTATCACTACCCCTTCTTTTCATAGCCCTGACCATCACTCTCCTCTCTATACCTTATTGCACGTTATCCATGCTCACTCCTTTAGTTCCTTCCTCTCATATTTCCGAATTTTATTTGGAATTTCATCCAAACCCGGAGCTTCCCCCTCTTTCATCATTCCTGAAACATTAAATTTTCCTTCTCTCCCTATGTTCTCTTCCTCGTATCCTTCCCTCTCCTCTCTTCCGCCCTTCCTTACATAATTCTCTATCCCTCCTAGCGGATCCATGAAATACTTCTTCTATTCTATCTCCTATTTTCCTCCTCTTTTTTCTCATCACACATCTCTGTATCTTTTCTTCTATATGCATCTACACTACTCTTCTCTTTTCTTCATCTGCTTAGTTCCTTCCTCACTTCATTCTTTTTCTGTTTACATTCCTTATCGCATCCGTTTCTGTTCCCTTCCACACTAACTTCTATTTTCCTTGTTCCCTCTGATACTCTTTAATATCTCTCCTATCATTTTTCCCTTTCTTCATTTACATTTCCTTCACCTATTTCTACATCCTTCATCTTTTCTTTGAATTTCTTCTTTCCTTCTATTGACCATTCCTCTCTTCCTATTATTTCAACCTTTATTTCCTTTTCTCCCTTATCTGCAGTACTCCTTATCACCCTCTCATGTGAGTCTCATTGGAAAGTAATCAGAATCGATATATTTCCCTACCTCTAATTTCTTGACTTCTCTGTTACCTCGTCGTCCTCTATCACCTAGTCAATGACCTTCCTTATTCACCTCCAAGTTTTTTGATAATTTCTCCCCTTCCTTAATCAGTATCTTGCCTTTGGATGTTCTACTTTGCTCCTCTCCCTCTTCCTTTCACCTCCGTTTACACACACACTTCCACTTTCTCTTATCTTACTCCTCTATCTTCATCTCTTCTACCAATAATCCTTCAATTCCTTCCTTCATCCTCCTCCCATCCTACTCCGCTAGATATTCCTTCTTTGTTCCCATCACCATTCGCTCTATCAATCCGCCTTTCCTATCCGTCCTCTCTGCATTTTGAACCTGACAACTCTAACCTCTTGGTAACCTTCCCCTACTATCCCCGATACTTTTTCAACCAGCCATCATCATTACTACCATCTCCCACTGTTCAAAACTCCTCATCGATTCTCTCAAATCCTGCTACATTCCAGTAACATATCCTCCATTCGGTCTTCCTTCCTCTCCTTCTTGCTTTCTACTATTTCTTATTCCCCCTCTCCCTCTCCCTCTTCCTCTTCCTCTTCCTCTTCCTCTTCCTCTTCCTCTTCCTCTTCCTCTTCCTCTTCCTCTTCCTCTTCCTCTGCCTCTTCCTCTTCCTCTTTCTCTTCCTCTTCCTCTTCCTCTTCCTCTCACTCTCCTTCTCCATCTCCCCCGCTCCCTCTCTCCCCTCTCTCCCCCTCTCTCCCCTCCCCCACTTTCCCATTCCCTTTTCTATTTTTACAACCTTACCTTATTCATATCCTCATTCCCGACATTTCCCTTTTTATTCCCTATTTGATTCCTTCCCCTCGTTCCTTCTGTGTATTTTCCTGCATTTTTATCACTTCTACCATCAGCCCTACTTCTTCTGTGATCTCACTGCTCTTCCTCTCACCTCTTTTCCTTTTAATAAATTTTTTGTAACGATTTCAAGCTCTTCGTCCTCAACTCCTTCTTTTGAATAATCAAGTTTTCAACGAAATAGATGAATTTCCAACCAAATAGTTGAGTCCTCAACCAAAAATGGTTAATTTTCCAATAAAAATTAATTTTTAACCAAAAATAATGTTCTGCCAAAATGGGTAATTTTCAACAAAATAATACAATATCTATCTATCTTTTTTGGGAGAAATTAGGAGTAGTACATTTTAAACAACAAATGTTTTTAACTTCATCTTGTGTCAGTCAGATTAATTTTTTTCCAACGTTCAATTTTTTATGAAAATGTTGAATGTTCAACCAAAAAGATTTATCGATCAAGGAAAAACCATTATTTAAACCAAAATGTTTCATTTTCTTGTGAAGAAGATATACTTTCTACACAATATTACAATTTTATGAAAAAGATGAATTAAAAATTTACATGAATCCTCAAGTTACTATTTTGATTTTCTTCTCAAAGAGATAAATTTCCGACCAAAAATATAAAAAATTATTTTTTAGTTCGAAAAGTCGATTTATCACCAGAAAAAGAAACGATCTTCTAACCAAATATTTCAATTCCTAAAAAAGAGATAAATCATCCAACCAAGAAGACGAATTTGCAACCAAGCAAGAATTTTAGTAAAGAATTTCCACCCAAAAAAAGGAATTTTTAACAAAATTTGTCAATCGAGAAAGAACCAAAATTTCGACCAAATTCTGCAGATATTAGGTAAAAAGGGTTGATAAATTTCCATTCTCAGGTTAGAAATTGGAAAATTTTATACATTTGTACCATTTGATTGATAATTAACTATTTTGGTACATAATTCTATTATGAAGTAGAGAATTCGTCTTCTTTGATTAAAAATTAATCTATATACACCAAAATTAAAATATATCGTTGAAATTTTTTTTACTATTTTAACTATTTTTACTATTTTTTATTATTTTAAGTTGGATTCCAATGTTTTTGATCGAAAATTATCTCTTTTACTAGAAAATTAAACTATTTGATCGAAGATTCATGTAACTTATGTCAATAGTTCTTTTTTGTGGGTTCGAGTTCATCCCTTTCGTAAAATTTACTGATATTTTGCACGAAATTTGTCTGTTTAATCACAAAATATTTTGTTTAGGAAACAAACATTTCTGGTTGAAAATTGAACAAAAAAAATGGAAAAAAAGGTTTTTATCGAAGATGGAACTACTGTGTTTCTCTACCAAATAGTGAAATTTTCTATCAAAATAGCTATTTTCAAGAAAATTCCATATTTTCTACTAAAATATTTGAATTTTGAAGCATAAGGACGAATTCTCTTCCAGAGAGTAGAATTCCCCAACAAAATAGTTCATATTCAACCAAATGAGATAAATTTTCAAAAAATGGACGAATTTCTAACAATATTTCAATTTTCGAATAAAACGATGAATCTCTGAACCAAACAGACCAATTCGCAACCAAGCGAGATTTCTCAGGAAAAAAGGAGGAAAACCGTTCAACCAAATTCTCAATTTTTGATGCAAGAAGACGATTTCTATACCAAATATGGAGAAAGGAAGAGAGAAAGGAAACAGGAGTTGGGAAGAAAAGGAGAAAGAAAGGAGGAAGGAAGAAAGAAAGAAGGAAAAAATAAAATACGAATGACAGAAAAAGAAATAGGAAGAAAGATGGAAAGAAAAAAAGATACAAAGGGCACATGGGAGAAAGACAGAAAGAAATCTTTTCAAGAAATATTGTATTCCCAACAAAATTTTAATTTTTGAATGAAGAAATGAATCTCCAAAACAAAAAAAAAACCATTCGCAACCGAGCGAGATTTTCCTGTCAAAAAAGAGAAAAATTATTTTACTAAATAGTAAATTTTTCATCCAAAAAGACGAATTTTATACCCAAAAGTAGAATTTTCGACCAAAATAGTTAACTCTCCAACTAATGTTGAACTCCTTCGAAAAAAGTTGACTTTTCTACCCCGAAAGATGAATTCTCTACCAAATAGAACTACTCTGATCAGAGCAGTTAAATCTATAATACAAAAAGAATTTGCTACCAAATTGTAGACTTTTTTACCAAAATAGTAAACTTTGAACCGCATAGTATATTTTCTACCAAAATATTCAAATTTTCAAACAAAAAAAATTAATTTCTCTGCCAAATAGTAGAATTTCCAACCAAAGTAGTTCTTATTCAAGAAGGTGAGATAAATTATCAAAAAATTGTTGAATTTTGAACAAAACCTAAATTTTTGAATAAAGAGATGAATCATTAAACCAAAAAGACGAATTCGCTACCAAAACAGATTTCTATGTCAGAAAGGAGAAACGGTATTAAACCAAATCGTAAGTCTTTCTTCGGAAAAGACGAATTCTATACCAAAAAGAAAGAAAGCAAGGAAGGGAGGAAGAAAGAAAGGAAGAATGTGGGAAGAGAGAAAGAAAGATGGAAGGAAGGGAAAGAAGAAAGAAATAAGAGCGAGAAAGAAAAAAAGAAACAAAGTGAGCAAGAATAAAAGGAATGAAAGGTTGAAAGAAAGAAGGTAAGAGGGGGGGAAAAAGGAAGGAAGGAAAGAAGGAAGGAAAGAAGGAGGGAAAGAAGGGAGTAAGTCAGTAAAGAAAGAAAGAAATAAGGAGAAAAGAAAGAAAGAAGGAAAGAAAGAAAGAGAGGGAGAGAGGGGGAAAGAGAGGAAGAAAGGAAGAAGGATAGAAGGAAGGAAAGAATGAAAGAAAAGAGGAAAGAAGGAAGGAAAGGTGGGAAGAAAGGAAAAAAGAAGAAGAAAGGCCGACAGAAATAATAAAAGAGAGAGGAAGGAAGGGGGAGAGAGAAGAAGAAGGGGAGAAGGATAGAAGGAAGGAAAGAGGGAAAGAAAAGAGGAAAGAAGGGAGGAAAGGTGGAAAGAAAGAAAAGAAGAAGGAGAGAAAGACAGAAGGACCGACAGAAATAATGAAAGAGGGAGAGAGAAAGAAAGAGAAGAAAAAGGAGAAAGTGAAAAAAGAATAAAAGGTGGAAGAAAGGAATGCAGAAAGGAAAGAAGAGAGGAGGGAGGAAATAAAAGATGAATTGGAGGAAGAAATAAAATCAAAGAAAGAATGAAGGAAAGATAGGAAGGGAGAAAGGAAGGAAAGAAGAAAGAAAAGAAGAAAGGAAAGAAAGAAGGAAAGAAGAAAGAAAGTAATTAGGAAAAGAAAGAAAAAAAGAAAGAAAAAAAGAAATAAAAAGAAGGAAAAGAAGGAAGAATAAGAGGGAGGAGGAGAGGGTGAGAAGAAGAAACAAAGAGGGATACAGGGAAGAAAAGAGTGAAAGAGAAGAGGAGAGATGGAAGGAAATATGGGAAGAAAGAGAAAAAAATACAGAAATAGTAAGAGAGTGAGAGAGGGAGAAAGAGAAGAGAAAGGAGAAAGAGAAGAGAAAGGAGGAAGAAAGAAGAAAATGAGAAAAGAAAAGGTGGGAAAAAGGAAGGAAGGAAGAAGGGAAGAAGGGAGGAATTTTTGAATACTTTAAACATGGAAATTAATTTTTTATCTCTGAAGAAGGCCCTCTCTATTCTCTTATTTAAAAATCAGTCAACCTATTTATCATTTGACGAATCATTTCCATTGCAATCTGTTCTACAAATTGTGAATAATTTATTTTAAAAAAAAAAGTCGTTGGTCTATGTGGATCGGAGAAAATATTTTCTCCAACCCCAATTAATTATGCTCAAGAAGATTGTGTTATTTACTACTTTAATCTCCTCATATTCATACCTTGTGCGAAATCCAGCCCATTTTACATGCAAAATGCATGCCTAATAGCTTTGTTTGGAAGGGAAGGGCACGTGGATGTCGCTAAGTGCCAGTGGTGTCATAAAGAAAATGTCTACTGCTATAAAAAGTAAATTAACATAATAAAGATTTGAAATTCAAATTAAAACCTTTTTTTCGGAATTTTATTTAAGATTCTTGCTTAAGTCATTTTGATCAGTTCTAAGGGAACATTCTGTTTCACATTTGCAAACCAGAAATCTACTGCAACGAGCGATTTGACTACTGGAATCGTCGAAAATATTATAAAATCATTCAACATAGATGGGAGGATTTTTTAATCAGGAAATTAAATAAAAATTTCTGCGGAAAAAGACCGCGTTGTAACTCAACTGGGATCCGTACCCCGAACCTTTTGTTTTCCGGACGAGTGCTCTGCCAATTGAGCTATAGAGGGGAACAGCAACCTTTTCTCACAGGCTTGGATGCTTTGAAGCAGAGGAAGAAAAAAAGTGCAACAAAATCAAGAGATTAATTTTCAACTAAAAAATTTGAAGAAAAAAAGGGAGGGAAGAGAGACAGGAAGAAATGAAGAAATGAAGGGAGAAAAAATGAAAAAAGAAAGAAGGAAGGAGGGAGTCAAGAGAGAAGGAACAAAATAAGGAGATGGGGGAAGGAAGGAAGAAAGAAAGAGAGAAGGATAGAAGGAAGAAAGAAAGGAAAGAGATGAAGAAAGGAGGAAGCTAATATTGGATGAAATAAGTAAAGGAAGGACGAAGAAAGAAGGAAAGGAAGGAAGACAGTAAGAATGAGAGACAGGTGGGGGGTGGGCGCAAAGATTTATTGAGAAAGGAAAGGAAAGAAGAACAGGAAAAAGAAAAAAAAAGAGAAAAGAAAGGATTAAAAGGAGAAGGAAAGAAAGAAAGGCAGAGAGGAAGAGAAGAAGAAACAAAAGAAGAAGGAAGATCGAATGAATGTAAAAAAGGGAAAGAAAAGGAAGGAAGAAAGAAAAAAGGGAAGAGAGACAGGGAGAAATTAAGGAAGAAAGAAATAAAAGAAGAGAGGGAGGAAGAAGAGAAGGAAGAATAAAGAAAGGAGGGAAACAGGAAGGATGAAAGCAGGGAGAAGAAAAGAAAAAAGAAAGAAGGAAGGAAGAAAGGGGAGAAAGCAGGGAAGAGAGACAAGGAGAAATGAAGGAAGAAGGAAATAAGGAAATTGAAAAGAAGGAGGGGAAGAAAAGAATTGAAGGATAGAAGGAAGGAAATAAGGAATCGTGACAAAAGTAGGAAGGTAAGATAGGAAGAATTAAGTGATGGAATGAAAAAAGAGAAGGAAAGAAAGAAAGAAAGAAAGACAAAAAGGATGAAAGAAACAGGGAGGAAGAAAGAAAGGCAGAAGGATAGAAGGAAGAAAACAAGGAAAGACATGAGGAAAGAAGGAAGGAAAAATTAAATGAGAAAAGAAGGCGTATAAAAAAGGAAGAAAGAAAGAGGAGAGGAAAAGACGAAAGGAATGAAAGGAGGAAATTGAACAATTAAGTCAAATCTTTTTACCTTATTGACTGCAGGATCTTATCCGGTTGAAGATATATATTTTTTCTTCCGTGTAAAACTGATTTCTCAAAATGGAAAATAATTTCCTGTTTTTTTTTCAAAATTTATCTCCTTTCGTGAAAATCGATCGATTCACATGAAAATTCGGGTAAATTGTTGAAAATTGATTTTTTTTATGTATAATTCATCTCTTCAGTGGAATCCTTCAATTTTCTCTGGAAAATTCGTTATTCGTCATCGGAAATCGCATCTGTTTTGGATTAAGATCTGAACTAATAAATTTTTCGTTAAGAATAAAATCATCTGTTTCAGATAAAAATTAAACTTTTTTGGTAGAAAATTTGTCATTTTGAGTTCAAAATCCAACTATTCACGCAAAATATATAATCACTTGGTTGAAAATTCGTCTTTGTGGTATAAAAATTCATTTTTATTGGTTGAAAATGCAACTCTTTGTTTAAAAATCTCTCTCTTTCTTTGGAAAATTCGATTATTTTGTTGAGAATCAAACCCTTCTGTTGGAAATTCAACAATAGTTTAAGAAGTTATCTTATCTGACTGGAAATTTGTCTTTTCCGATGAAAAATTCAAGTTTTTCGGTGGAAAGAGTACAATTTGGTTAAAAATGAACTATTTCGGTAGAAAATTCTACTATTTGGTACAGAATACTTCTTTTTAGTTTGGAAATTCAAGTAATTTGAGAGAAGTTATACGATTAAAAGTTATACTATTTGGCTGAAAATTACCCATTTTATTAGAGAATTTTACTACTTGGTGGAGAATTCACCTTTTTTGTTTTGAAAATTCAAATATTCTGGTAGAAGTGTAAGACCAATATTATACTAGGTATAATATTTATTTCAAAATTTATTTATCTCAAAATGGCGATTTTATTACTACTATCGGAAAAATTTAATGTATCTAGTGGTGTCGAGCGTGGTATATATATAATTTTTCTTCATCTGGAAAATAAACTGCTTTTGTTAAACATTGTTATTAAAGCAAATATAAAACTGCAATTAAATTCCAAATAAATTGATTGATCGTTTAATTAAAAATTCTGTAATATGCTTCAAATCAAATTCGAGTCATTTAATGTGACATCAAAGTTAAAATCGAGCATATTATCTGACACTTATCCAGCTTTTGATTGAAACAGGATTCCAGCTATTGGTATTCTGTGAAGCAAATTGGAACGAATCGGTTTCAAACCCAGGTTCATTCGAGGTCCGTTCCGCTAGCACCTCCACAATGGAATTTCCATATTCCGTTTATATCCGAATTTTGGGCTATTTTTGGG
>WSXT02128999.1:0-10751 GCA_011762715.2 Neuroterus valhalla
ATCAAAAATATTTTGTGAACTCGATAACTTTTGAAAGGGTGATCATATTCGATCGCGCTTTGGTAGCCATTTTGAAGGACCAAAAAGACAAGTCAAGCGCGAGTCAAATATATTATCGAGTGCGAAGCGCGAGATCCTACGGACGCGCGCCCTAGGCGCGCTGACACTTGCGAGCGGAGCGAGCTGCGCGCGAGGCGCGCGATGAGAATGTGCCCGCGAAGCGGGCAGATTTATTTTTTATAATTGCATCTTTTGTTAATGATTCAATACTATTCTGTAAATATTCCATGATTTTGGATTTAGGCTTTCATTCTGGATTGGACTTTTTCATCTCTTCTGGTACAAAATTTAAATTTCAAGATTTTCGAATTTTGAAAATGCTGCAACTCTGACAATTTTGTTTTTATCAAATAATATCACGTGAACAAATTGTTTCATTTTTCACCTACTACAAGAAACCGTACTTAGAATTTTTGAGTGTTGGAGAAGAAAGTCCAAAAAAATGTTAAAAATGCTCCCCCTCTTTCATTTTTTATCCAAAATAGCTGGTTAACGAACTTGACCCGTCTTTTTGTTCCCTCAAAATGTGTGTCAAAGGGCAATCCAATCTGAGTAGTCTTTCGAATGTTATCGAGTATACAGACACCAACGACAACGACGACGACGACAACGACGAAGACAACAGACAGACAGACACAAACGTAAAAACTATTTTTTCGGAATCAGGAGGTCTCAAAACGTGGACATTTCATAAATTCCGCGAAAGTCAATTTTCACATGAAGCCAATCTTCTCATTATGAACCAAGAAATCTAAAATTCCAATTTTGTTTGCACAAAAAATAATGAAAAATAATCTGTGAAATTGACAACTTTCGGAAGAATGATTATATTCGATCGTGCTTTAGCAAACATTTTGAGGGACCAAAAATACAAGTCGAGTTCGTTAACCATCTGTCTTGGATAAAAATAAAAGAGAGGGAGCATTTTGAAAAATTTTTTGTACTTTTTTTCCAAGACTCAAAAATATCGAGTACGGTTTCTTGTAGTAGGTGAGAGGTGAAAAAATTTATCCTCATGAATTTTTTTGATGGAAACAAAATTGTCAGAGTTAAGGCATTTTCTAAATTAAAAAATGAAAACGGAAATGAGAACTTTCAGCCAAACAACGCAAGATTTGAAAAAAAGTTTGGAAAAAAATGTTTCTTTTTGAGAGCCCTCCAGGGTGATATTTACAACTTTTGGAGTAGTTTTTGCTTCATTTATAAAAAAGCATAAAAAAAATTTAAAAATATGAACTTTTGGACAATTGACACAAGATTAGGAAAAATCAAATAGACGCAAGTTCTTTACCAGGAAAATATCTTTATATGTGTTATCAACTTCTTTACGAGGATATGTATTTTTCGTTTCAATCAGGAAAAATAACTATAAGAATTGAATAATAAAATTTTTGAAAAAATGACTAATGCTAGCACATAAGATTGATAGAGGAAAGTTTTTCACCTGAAAAATATCTGTAAGTTTGTTAGAATTTTTCCCATTGGAGGCATAGTTTTTGTTTCAATCGTAAAACATAAAATTTCAAAGTTCAAAATGGAATTTCTAGAAAAACTACACAACATGTGAAAAAAATTAGGCAAAAAAACTTCTCCACCGTCTCGGACAAACTTTGATCGAGTGCGCAGCATGAGAAACGCGATGAGAATGTATTGGTTAAAGCCGGAGAAGCTTTACCAAAAAATAATTCACACTCATCAACTTGAAGTAGTAAACATTTCACTTTTGAGTGTCACAAGCTTTTTCTACAACTGTGGGGAGGTTCAAAGGCTGAACGCGCAGCGTGAGGCAACTTTATAACCGAGCGCGGAGCGCGAGGTGAGATTATCATCGAGTGCGAAGCGTGAGCTCTGGAAGACGTGCGCCCTAGGCACGCTCAAATTTCCGAGCGAAGCGAGCGGAAAGATATGAGAATGTGCCTGCGCAGCGTGCAGATTTTCTCTTATGGGAAATACGTGTTGAACTTCATGGGGCTTGCGCCACCTCCAAACATTATTCACAAAAAAAGGAATGCATTTATTTGTTTGTGGACTCGATCAAATTTTCGGGCGTTTTGTTTAAAAAATTTGATAAAAAATGTTCGAATGCATTTTTGGACCACACTATTGCACATACAATACAAGTGAAAACGATGCCTGATGGGACAAGAGTCGATTAGCTTTTCGGACTTCCCTACCCAGAAAAAGAATTGGTTGAAACAACAAAATTTTTGTTGATTCAACCCTAGAATATGGTTGTTATATGGACAACAAAATATTTGGTTGACTGAAGAAAACTTTTTGGTTAGTACCTTGTAGTTCATTAAACCATATATTTTAGCTGATTCAAGCAAATATTTTAGTTGATCGAAGTTAATATTTTGGTAGATCCAAGTAAAAGTTTCAGTCAATCGAAGTGAAAGTTATAGTTTACCTGAACATAAATTTTTTGGTGTTTAGGGGAAATATTTTAGTTCATTAAAGCAACGTTTATGTTGCCCCAAGTAAAGATTTCAGTTGATTTAACCAAAAATGTAAGTTGAATTACCCCGCTCAATTTACGGTGCTATAATGACTTGCCATCGAATTTTCTCGTCTTGTGATATTTGTAGTTAAAAGGACTACTAAATAAGTAAACAATTTGCAATGAAAGTTATGCAATATCCCTTGATTATCCCATATGTGCCTGGAATATTGTATTTTTTATAAATAATCTTGCTGATTATATTTTCCAAGGGGTTACATATGGGATACAGAAAAGCAATATAATGAGAACAAATTTCAAAATTTCATTCAAAATATTTTATTGAGAAAGAATTGCTTTGAACAAGAACAATTGTTAAAGCTATTTCCCTAGCAAAGTATACCGAAAATGTAAAGAAAGAAAAAATGCCGAAATTAGGTTAGGTAGCAAATTTCATGAATTTAATAGAAGTACTCACTTTCGAAGGAGGGAATGTGATCTTCAAAGCCCCATCCCATCAGCAGTGCCTTTGTTTCGGGATCACTTATTTTTCATCTTTTTAAAACAAATATTTTTAATACTTCTAATACGCACTTCGACGCACGTGCCTTGCCACCATGAGCCACAGGAGCGTATACGCGTATAGCGCGCCGGGTTATAGCTTTTTCAAAGAACCATGTTAGTTGGATCAACCCAATCTTTGATTGAATCAACCAAATCTTTTACTTGATTCTGATAAAATTATCTCTGAAAGTATTTGCTTGATTAAAAAACAATGGTTCAATCAATAAAATGTTTTATAAAATCAACCAAAAGTTTCAACCTGAAATTTTTATTAATTCAAGAAAACAAATTTGATCAACTGAATAAAAATTTTGTTGATCCAACTAAATTTTCTTCTGAAATCAACCAAATGTGGTCAACAAAGCAATTTTGTTGTATGAAGAAAGATTTTTTTCTGGGTGCCTCAACCATCGTAGCCGTTCTTTTTCCTGCTATCATACCTTTTTGAGGCAAGGCTCATGGCTCTATTTTTCGCCCTCTTCGGAATTCTGCATGTAACTTCAATACCTTAGTGAGTCACTTCGTCGATGAAGTGTACTTCAACTCGCCGTCGTTGAACGCATTGGCATTCTCATCTGGAATAATGTTACGCTTGAGCCAGGGTACGTAACCTACGTGCTCTCTGGTTATGATGTGTTCGCCGCATCCGCCATCCTAGCATAGAGCAGAGGTGAAAAATAGTGGGAGTAATCCGATATTACCAGGCCCCTTTCTGTCTAAGATACATTATACCTTCCCTTCTACTAGCTTCTCTTGAACAGTCGATCCGAGTAGAAATTCACTTCGACGTACATCTGCAACCTTATACATCCCTCAGAACTTTCTTTTCCATTTTAGATCACACAAAATTGAGTTGATGGATAGCATCGAGCACGTCTCTATTTCGCTTCGCTTCCAGCTTCTCTTGTTGCAAAATTTCATTTTCGAAATAAAATTATCCTGGATACATTGCAGACATAAAGGCAAGTATTCCATCTCAAGTTTGGCCAGGATGAAGGAATTTTTAGTAGTAGAAGTCCAATAAAAGATCTTATGCAGTGAAATGTCTTATCTTGACATTTCAGAACATGGCTGACTTGGAACCACTCTTACTACTTGAACTCCCTTCACCTGAATTAAAATACAGATGCTGCTGGATATTAATTGGGGCTGACTTCAGATCACTTACACTACTTGATACTCGATGACATTTATTACGTCTCACCAGGAGGCTGTCACGATTATTATGATTATTTGCTATGGGACGGTGGATGGAGGGGAACAGCGAAACTATCGAAGCGCTCGAGGTGGCGAAAGAATGCAATAAAGCAGGAAACTTTTACGTTCAATTGCATTGTAAGACACAAATAAAATGGGTCATACGAGTTATTTTGTTACTGACTGTCGAAATACTGGCGCGAATAATAAATCTGAATTTTATAAATTTCCCCGATCATCTCATAAAGTGAATCAAAAATAAGGATGGTTCGCTGACGTGGAAAAAAAAGTAAGCAACATAACCTTACTCAAATGGCTGACAAATCAACTATTGGTTCAGAATTTAAACCGTTCTGTTGGAACTTAAATTTTTAGTTGAAGGTGCCTTATTTTAATTTAAAATTTATCTCTGGTTGAACATGAAACTACTTTCTTGAAAATCATATCATCTTTTTTTTTGGTGGAAATTAAAGTATTTAGTTGAACATTGATTTTTGAATTTGAGAATTGAACTATTCCTTTGAGAATCTGTGAACTTCATGGAAAATTTGCCTTTTTTGTAGAAAATTACCTTCATGCTCAAAAATGCATCTTTTTGATCAAAATACACTTATTCATTTGAAGATTCATCATTATACCCGAAGATTCATAGTTTAGTTTTAAATCGATTACTTCAACTGAAAATTAAACTGTTTCATTTTAAGTGGGAAATTGATCTTCCTAGTTCAAAACTCGACAATCCGATGAAAATTTTTCTTTTCGAATTGAAAATTCGATTATTCTGTCGAACCTTCACATGTTTTGTTGAAAATCGATTTTTTGTAGAAAATTATCTTTTCCTTCGGAAGTTACTATTCTTCTTCAAAAATTCTTCTTTACGATTAACAATTCAAGTTATACACTCAAACATTTTTATTTAGGCCGAAAATTCATCCAGTTAAAAACTTTCATGTTGGGTTTGAAATTAATTTTTCAAGCCAAAAATGTCACTATTTCATTTTGTTTAAAAATTTTTTTTATGGTTAAAGTTTCAACCGTTTCTGTTAAAAAATGGTATTTCTTGGTTGAAAGTTAACTTTTTGTCAAAAATTGAACTATTCTAGTTGAATGTTCATCATTTCACGTAAAAATTCGTCTTTCTGGTTTAAAATTCAACTACTGCAGTTAAGAATTCACTATTTCATTTGATTCTTCATCATTTTATACATATATATGTCATCATTTGTTTGACAGCTAGTTTTTTTTAAAGTTAATTTTTTTGTGATAATTAATTTTATAACTGAAAATTTAACTTATTCCATTTGAAAATTCCATAGTTTCAGTTAAAAATCTTTCTGTTCAGTTAAATATCCATTTTTTTCAATTTAAAGTTTGAGTAATCAAATTTTCGTTGACGATTCATCTTTTCCAGTAAAAGCTAATTCATCTGTTTAAAAACTCAACTACTTTAGTTGAATTTTACTCTGAATTTCAACTATTATGTTGAAACATTGTATTTTGTGGTAGAAAATTAATCTCTCTATTTGACAATCATTCTCCTTGTTTGAATATATACCTTCATGGTTCAAAATTGAAGTCCTCTAGTTAAATATTTTTCATTTCATTTGAAAAATCATCTGGCAAAGACTGCATTCAGCTACAAATATATGAATGTTATTACTTAGTACACAGATATACGAAATGATTCTGCTGGTTCCAAAGTTTTTGCATTAACTAGTCATAAATTTTCAACATGTCTGTAAATATAACTTATATACCATTAAAAATTAATTTGTACGATGAATTTGTGGAATCCTAACCTCGAAACCGATGTTATATATGATGTAGTGCCTTTTTCGCATTCTTACATACCTTGATTTTTATGAAATAGGAAACGCTGTATAACTATGTATTGAACATTCACTCGTTAAAAGACAACTACTATTTAATCAAATCAAATCGATAATATTTATTATGCCCCTATGTAATGATATACAGAAGTCTCCTGCCAAAGTGCCTTCTTCGAGTCATCAGGGGGCGGCACAAGGTAATCCCATAGTGAATAGTTCCCAACTTGTCTCTGCGGAAGAAATGCGAAACTGCGGCGCTGATCGCCTCTCGCCCAATTTTTGATTTGAATATCAAATAAGAATCGAAAGATATCTTCTAATTTCATCTTTTTTCGAGATTCCTTAACAGGATCAGGGTGGCGATTCGGCGATTTCGAATATCCGGTCATTTCCCGGGTTTTCTCGGTCGAGTTTTATTCTAAACATTTTTTAACACAACAGATCAAACAATGTAAAATAAATCAATTTTGGAACGAATACTAAAATTTTCCACAGAAGCATATTATTTCTTCACAAAAATTAGAACAATTCAACTTACAATTGACAAAAATCAATCAACGATAACATAAAAAACTGATTTCAAACAAGATAAATAATTTTTCAGCCAAACCGATGAATTTCTAAACAGCATTGCATTATAAATCTTCAACTGGAACAGTGAAAAGAATAAAAAGATTAATTTTCTACCAAAAAATATAATGTTCAATAAAATAGTTGAATCTCGAACTGAAAAACTAATTTTTTTTTCAACCAAGAATGGAGCAGTAACTTTTTAAGTTTATTGAACCGATTTGAAAACAAACAAGAGACTTCACAACTAAAACAAAGAATCTTTAACTGAAAGAGTTGAATTCCCAAACAGAAACCAAAATTTGATTACTGGAAAAAATTGATACACAACCACAATATTTTTTTGGTTGAAATTTCCAATTTGAATAAGTTAAATTTTCAGTTCAAAAAATAAATTGCTTGTAACAAAAAAACTAGCTTTAAACAAAAGAAAAACTAACTTTCAAACAGGTTCTTACATTTTCAATCAAAATAATCAATTTTCAATTTTGGTAGTTCAATTTTAAATAAGAGAGATGAATTTTCAACGGAGATAGTTGAAATTTTGACCAGATAATTATTTTTAACCAAAAAATACAATTTTTCAATGAAATGGTTGAAATTTGAAATATGAAAATAATCACCTTTGATCAGGAATGGAAAAATAACAATTTGATTTGAAAAAAATTATTGTTTACCAAACATAAGTGTTTTCAACAAGATGTCGTTTTGACTAAAGTCAAAAGTATTCAACTGCATAACTTGAATTGTTAACCATAAAGAAGAATTTTTATTCCAGAGAATCAAATTTGGAAGAAAATAATAATGTTCCACCAACAAAAAAAAAAGAAAAGATTTCTTTATAAAATCTGTGAATTTTCAACGAGAAAATTGAATCTGCAATTCAAAAAGACAAATTTTTCATGGTTTCGAATTTTTATAGCGATTTACCTATAGCACAAATTAGAATCAAAATCCGTTTTCATCTTCAAGTGTTACTGGTAGTTTATTCACGAGCAATCAAAAAAATAACGTTCAATTTACATGATTCCTTGAATTAAAACGTGAATTTCAATAATGGAATGCTAATTAGGAAAATTTAACATTTTTTCCCGTAGATTCTACTCATGCCGATTTCGTTTTTCAAAATTCTGTCTTTGTATTCGAATCCAGCAACTTTAGAAACTTTACATATCTTGTATCAACTCAATTGATTTATGATTCCAAAAATCAAACCAATTTTTTGAGCATTTTCGGACTACAACTCATCCACCATTTTTATGTTGGAATTTTGACTCTGGATTCGAATTCAGCGACCTCAAAAACCCTTGTTTATCTTCTATTAAGTGAATTGAACTGAAATTTCAAAAATAAGACCGCTTAAAAAAAAAATTTTGTCGTTTGAGTACCCATATAAGGTTTTTGACGCCGCTTATTTCGAAAATAAAGTCAAAAATACAAAATAAAAAATGGCAGACATTTTTTCAAAAAACGACTTTACTTGGAATTGGGCAGCTCGGGGCAGCAAGTGAAAACGGTTCCAAAAAGTAGACACTTTTCCGCAATAAAAACTACAAATCTCGACACTAGAACTCACAGGAAAAAAAACAATTCTCTAAGTGAAATTGAAAATCGGGTACAAAAGAAGATAAATTTTTCCTGTGCAATACATCGCACACATCGTAAACATGTTTGCGAATTATGAATATTTTATTATTTATTTCTAATGTACGTACCTTCACGAGCATTTTCCTTGTCACACAAGCTTTTTCCACCAAAAACCCACTGAATAGGGCAAATTTCAGGAAAATGTCCGCCAGTTTGGGTCCAACATTCTGAATTTTGGATTTTCGATTCTATTTTCGAAATAAGTGACCCCAAAAACCCCTTTATACTCATTTTCAAAAAATGCATTACAAATTTTGGAAAAATGTTGGCCATTTTGGGTCCAACATTTTGAATTTTGGACTTTCGACTTCATTTTCGAAATCAGCGATCCCAAAAACCTTATATGGGTACTCGAGCGAAGTGATATATTGAGATTCTGATTTTTGGCCAGCTTTTTGGGATTTTGAACTACTGTGCTTTCTGATGACGGACTCAAAACTACTAGTACCATTTGGCTGCGAATATCGTGCGATTTCGAGAGATTTCTCGTGAGGAAAAGTTGTTTCTTTTGTTTCATAGATGTACGGAACTCATTCGATAATGAATCTATTAGAAAATGTAAATATGCAAGTTAAAAAAAGAAAAATTATATTTCCGTAGTAGGGAAAGAGGAAGATTAAACCTAACGCGTTAATTTTTTTTCTTTTTCGTAGGAAAAATATAGATAGAGAGTCATTGAGATTCTTAACAAAGATCCCTCAAACATCGTCACTTCCAATATTTCTGCAAAGTCACTCAATTTGCATGATATAGAAGCTGATGAGATTCTTTGATGATTTTCTATTGAAAAATGACATATTCAAGTCTTGGGTAAGAAGAAATCAACGGTCCCATTGACAAATTGTCCCTTCTCGGTAATTGGTTCCGTTACCTCATCAAAGATTCATTTGCTATGGAAATTAAAATTTGCTTACAATCTAATATGATTTAATCCAATTTTGTGGAACTGATAAACCCAGGTGAACTTAAGTTCAGTTTTACCACAGAAAATTAACGAGAAATTTGGAAGTGTGGCTCGAAATTTTTGGCCGTTTGGTTTTTTGTGGATGGAATGAGATCTTTCGACATCTGGCGTGAATTATATATAAAGATATATCTTACACATATTATAAAGATCTATTGCCGCCGTTGCCGTGCAGTATAGTCATAAAACGTATTTTATACGTCTCCAATACGTATCTAATACGCATCTTATACGTATATAATACGTATATAATACGTATCTACTACGTATAAAATACGTATCTACTACGTGTCAAATACGCATCTAATACGTATCCAATAGTCTCTAATATGGCTCTGTTACGTATCCAATAGTCTCTAATACGGCCCTAATATGTTTGTTATAAGTATCTAATACGTTTCTAATACGAATCTAATACGTATTCACTTGAGTACTTTATTGCGGAATCCTCCGTTTGACATTGCCATAATTTATTTTATTTGCAAAATTAATCCCTATAATCTTCCCCTCATTATCAACATGTTATTATTATTATTATTATTGAATTTATTACCATTAGTATCATATAGTATACTTATTATTATTATAATATAGAATCTTATACGTACATGATACGTATCTGCACGAAAAAAATAAGTTATCGAATTTTTCGGTGACTGTCAACCTCTTTTGGATAGGATTGAAAGTTCGTAAACTTTTAATTAACTATTCATAAAATCTTCTGCAATGTTCATTGAATTTTCTTGAACTCTGCAAAAGAAATGAACAAGTCAGTAAGGAACAATTAACTGTTCTGAATATTACTTCACGCAAACTAAATTCATATAAACTTAACTAAATCATCATTATATAACTATATTTATACAGATATAAATAGATAGAATTTCTAATTCGTTTGATTTAGCAGTAGGTTCTGAATGAATGGTGCAGTTTCACACTTTAGCGATATACAAAAATTGGAGCGAACATCTTTTCCCAAAACGTTGGATTCTGTGACAGTCCGAAAGGGGTTGAGATATTTATATTCTGTAGAATTATCTTTGATTCTTGTAGAAATCTCTAGTAATCTAGAAAAATTCTATCAAATTCTGTAAAAGACTCTTGAATACTGCTGAATTCCGTAAGGGGCTCAAGCTGTTGGATTCTCCAACAATCTATCAAATTCCAATTCAAGACGTAATAAATACGTATTAGATACGTAATGAATATGTATTAGATACGTATTTAATACGTATTAAAAACGTATAAGATACGTATTATACTGCACGGCAGCGGCGGTGGCGGCGGTGATATATCTTCATAATAAGTGTAAGATATGTATATAATATACGTTCAAGCAAATACGAATAACGTGGAAGGAAAGAGAGGGAAAGGAAGGGGAAGAGAGAGGAAGAGGGAGATAAGGAAGGAGAGGAAGAGAGAGGGGATGGGGGATATGGATATGGAGAGGGAGAGGGAGAGGGAGAGGGAGAGGGAGAGG
>WSXT02129010.1:0-10751 GCA_011762715.2 Neuroterus valhalla
TTTGTTGAGAATTCTACCAATTTGTTCTGTGATACCTTGGATGTAGGGTAGGGTGGTGGTGGCTTTTCTCTTTCTTTACTTGGTAGGTGTTAACTTCTTTTTCTAGTGTACTTTCTGATTGCTCTATCAATTTCTTTGTTTGTGTAATCGTTTTGCAGCAGGGCTTGTTTAACTTTTTGTAATCTTTTTTGTAAGTTATCTTTATCTGTAATGGAGACAGCTTTGTGAACAAGCGAGTTGATGACAGTGTTCTATCAAAGGTACCCTGTTGTATCTTTTTGATGAAGTAAAAGGAATTTCGAACATGTGTGATAGAATTTCCCGTGAAAGGATTCAGTTCTTTGGTAGGAAAGCGTGCTAGGTTGTAGGTTGGTGATTTAATTGCGCTAACGATCGGTCTGAGTGGAATGTTGTTTTTGTGAATTTTTGGTAGTCCGTGAAGTCTCAGAGGAATAGAATCAGTGGGTATCAGTTTGGCTATTGTATCTTGGTTAAGTTTGGAGTCCTTCAGAAGGGTTTTTGTTTTATTGACTATTGTTTTAGTGGGATCTTTTTTCAATTTTCTGTAGGTGTCGTCAGTCACCAGGTCCTTGATTTTGTTGTTGTAATCTGCTTTGTTCATAACAACTGTAGTGTTGCCTTTATCTGCGGGTAATACTATAATTTTTTGGATTTGATTTAGTTCTTTGATTGCTGGTTTTTCTTTTCTAGTTAAGTTTGAAGAGGGAAATCGTGCTTGGCGTAGGATGTTGGCCGTCCTCCGTCTAATGTCATTTGCTTTTTCAGGTGGTAGGTTATATACTACTGACTCTAAATTGCTTATTATTTCTTCTTTTGGAATTGCAGAAGGCGCCACAGCAAAGTTATGTCCTTTAGATAGAACTGAAATCATTTTATTATTCAGAGGTTGATTAGAGATATTTTTAATAGTGTTGGTCAGTGGTGTTTGCAGTACTGGAAGCAATTTGTCAAATTTTTTTTTTTTCTCTCAAAAACCCAAAAGACAAAAAGGCACTATTTAGTGATCCAGCAGTATATAAAATCTCGTGCTCTTGTGGCAAAGTCTATACTGGGGAAACCGGTAGAGCGGTGAGCTAACGCATACAGGAATATGAGAGTAAAGTCAGGCTGAAACATTTCACGCAATCAGCTCTAGCTGAGCATCACATCGAAACAGGACACAGCATTTCATTTGAACAAGCAACCGTCATCGCAAAAATGAACAATATTTTCCCAAGAAGGCATAGAGAAGCAATCGAAATCTCAAAACACCCCAATAATAAGAATAGGGACAATGGATGTAATACCAATCCAATTTGGCTCTCAGTTCTCCCAGTTTAACTTATTGACCAATCAGATTCCAACAATCCCCACACTGGAATCCTTGAACGATCACAGGCATCGTTGTGAGCATATATAAGAACACCACAACCTGAAAACTTCAGTTTTAGGTCAGTCCTGAAGATGCGAACTGCAACGTTTGCGAAACGTCGACAAATTTTTGTAGTTTTGTACACGATCGAAACCCGAAATACCTAATTCCATCAAGGCCACATATATTCTACATTTAACACTTTGGGCTTGTCCGGGATATAAGGTGTGTTTTTTAGTGGATTCTGAAACAATGAACAAAACAAAAGTACCGTTTTTTAAGGCTTGAACTTTTGGAACCCTTCAGATTGAACATAGTGTCACGTCGGTGAATTTGAAATTGTAATATTCAAACTATTACACTGATTTATCCACTTCAAAATAGTGTCATTGAGGAAAAAAACAGTGGCTACTGCAATTTTAAATTGTTAGCATGTGTGAGTGTGCCTCACACAAGCAAGTACACACCTACATACCAAGTATATCTCTCCTGAAGTCAAAGCAGTGTTGCTCACGCAGACGAGTACACTTGCTTGATAAGACGATATGCTGATATAAGCCAACTACTGTGCTATTTAGCAATATCTCCTCGCGCACCGTCGTTTTCTCTGTCTTGTGGGATATCGATCGGCCGAAATATTATGATATCTTTGTGAAGGATGACTGCCTGTTCTTCAGCTGACAGAAATCTACTTATGTCACTTTTTTTAATTCTGAGTGATCCTCAGTGGAAGGAAAATTTATGAGAACTCAATTTTTGTTCTTCTTGGTCTACAAGTCAACAATTGTTCGGACTTACAAGGGGATGCTACACAAAGCTATCCATTTTTTAGAAGGAAATTCTACAACTTCGTATAAGGATTAAAATGAAGCTTTCATGTTTAAAGCTGTTTTTTCTTGTAGCTCTATGAACGTGAGTCTTCTTTGTTACTTTTCTCAAAATAAACACTTCTGAAAATCTTCAATAATATACGCTTGCTCAATGGTTTGATTTGAATCATGCTGAATTTAACTTTCTAAATCCGGATTATCGGAAAAAGGTAAATCAAATAAGACGCAATCTGTCAAGAGTCATGCTGCATCTTCCAATTAAAAATGTCTCCTCTGTTCAGAGAAGCATATGCTTTTCAAATGTAAAGATTTTAGGGCAATGGCTATTGATCAAACAAAAGAATATGTTGATCAGAAGCACGCATGCATCAACTGTCTGACTCCAGGAGATAAACCTTATAATTGTTCTAGCAGATTTTCTTGTGCCAAATGTAGTCGCAAGCACAATACGTTACTACACATTGACTCTAGAGATTTATCGGTCAACTCAGCTGCTCAAGCCTCCTCTGGTAACATGACAGAGTCAAATACGGTGACGTCACAAGTGGCGTCTACCTCTAATATTGATAAGCATGAGTAAATGAGTCAGACAACTCCGGCTATAAGAGAAACGCATTATGGCTCAAATGGCAATAACTTTTCATGTTTTTTAAACAATTATGATCTTGTTCCGCGTTCCACCTGGCTACCTACAGCTGTTATCGAACTGGTATCGGATAATGGTAGATCAGGCCTATTTCTCGTATTGTTAGATAAAGGTTTAGAATGCAGTTTTTGGTCTGAGAAAGTTATCAAGATTTTGGAACCTGCCTATCAAAAGATTAAAACACAAGTTTTTGGAGTTGAAGGAGAATTTATTGGTACCATTAAAAAACTCGCAAAAGTATGATTGCGTCCCAAGGAAAGTAGTTTGAATTTGATATCCTTGTACGCGTTAGCGCTTTAGGATTTAACTTCTTACTCTCCACCTGAATTCCCTAGTGGAATGAAAAGGCAAGAGTTCAAACAGCTGAGTCTAGTTGATCCCGACCCTTCCGGCTCTTCCCAAGTAGAAATTATTTTAGGAGCAGATCGTTTTAGATCCTGCTTGTTACCAGGTTTGAAACAAGGCACGTCGGGTACTCTAACCGCACAAAACAGTGATTTTGGTTAGATTTTATCTGGACTATTATGCAACTATTCTGACAGTGGCTCTGTTGCCACACATTATTACTAAATAGGTTCTTCAATCAGATTTATCTCGTTTTTGGGAGATGGAAGAACCTCCAGCAACATCTTTTTTGACAGAAGACGATACTCGTTGCGAGGAACATTTTTCCTCCACATACCAACATCTGCCTTCTAGACAATACATGGTCCGTTTGCCCTTCAAAAATGGGCCACCAATCGACTTCGGAATGTCTTTAGGTAGAGCCAAGTTGATTTCACAAAAGACTCAGGCATGTTTAATGAACAAGCCTGACCTTCAAGCTGAATATGCAGCTTTCTTAGATGAATGCCGCCAGTTGAATAATGTGGAGTATGTTAATGACTTTTTGGAGTCAGATACGCCTCAGACGGATTACTTGCCACATCATCTTATTCTAAGAGAAGTTAGTTCTACTACACATTTGCGTTTTGTTTCTAATGCTTCGAGATCAACGGGAAATGGCTCTTCACTGCATTCTCACTCACATGTGGGCCCAAATTTATTGACAGATTTGGTCTCAATTGTCATGCGTTGGCGAGTAATTGAACAATTGGCGAATGACGAAGGATCTGCATTTCCTCAGGCCAAAGTTATTCTAGAGAATAACGTATATGTTGATGATGTACTCTTTGGTGCAGATGACGTTGAGGAAGCTAAGCAATTAGGAGGACAGGTCTCTCAATCAATGGAACGAGGCGGTTTTCACCTTCGAGAGTGAGCAGCGAAATATAAAACGTTGCTGTCTGATTGTCCGCAAGGAAACCATGAGAGCCTTCGATTTTTTTTTCTGGGGAGGATATACAAATGAAGGTACTGGGTTTACACTGGGATCCGCCCTAAGATAACTTTGAAATTTGTGTAGAGGCTCTCCCTATTGAACAACCAACCAATAGAAAAATTCTCTCGGTTATAGGGAAACTGTACGATCCACTGGGATGGCTTTCTCCTGTCGTGATCATGACTAAACAAATTATACGAGAACTCTGCTTGCGTAAGCTGGAATGGGATGATCTTTTACCAGACGATTAATTGATTCAGTAAAATGCTTATTATACAGGGCTTCCAAAACTAGAGTGGATCCGAATGCCTAGATGGTCAGGACAAACTCGATCAAGTCTAGGGTGCGAACTGCACGGTTTTTCTGATAATTCTGCGAGAGCTTATTCCGCAGTTATATATCTTCGCATTTTTCAGGAATGTGCCGAAGTGCAGGTAACATTGGTATTTGCCAAAACTAAAGTTGCTCAAATTCTTCCCGTAAGTATTCCTCGGTTGGAATTGTGCGGAGCTCAGACTATTCCTTATCGGGTTTTCTAGCTGCCTATCAACGTTTTGTCGCACGACGAGGCATACCTGCGCATATATACAGCGATAATGGCACTACCTTTCAGAGTGCTGATGGGGAACTGAGAGATCATCTTTCTCAATGACGCCAGGATCCTGATCTACAAAATCTTTTATCAGTTGAGGGAACTACTTGGCATTTCATCCCCCCTTCTGCTCCTAACTTTGGAGGTCTTTGGGAGGCGGGTGTCAAGAGTCTCAAACACCATTTGCGTAGATGCGTGGGATCTCACACTCTTACGTTCGAAGGATTTACGACAACACTTTCGCGTATTGAGGCTTGTCTCAACTCTCGACCTATCGGTCCTCTTTCTGATGAGTCAGATGATTTTTCTTATCTGACACCAGGTCATTTTTTGATAGGAGCTCCTATGAATAATCTACCGGAATCCTTTGTAGAATTTTTTCAGGAAAATAGATTAAAGCGATGGCAAATAGTGCAACGTATAGCGGAAGTATCCTGGCGCCGGTAGAACGTGGAATACTTTCATTCTTTACAACAATGTCACAAATGGAAAAAAACAACAACCTAATGTCAAAGCAGGAGATATGGTCCTCATTCGACATGATGCGCTTCCTGCTTCTAAATGCCAATTGGGTCGAATTATTAACTGTCGGCCTGGAGGTGATGGTCTGGTTCGTACTGTTCGTATCAGGACAGCTTCTTCCGAGTACGACCGCCCGATCTCCAAAATTTGCCTATTACCTATTTCTGCCACGGGAGCTTCTGAGTTGCTGATAGTCTTATTTCTTAAGGTACCCAATTAAAGGGCACTCCATTCGTGAGAGACTAATTTTGAAAGAGCGCTAAATTAGGCTCAAGAAATTTCTTACATTGCAATGCGTCGTTCGTTTGAATGTTACTTTAGAAGAAAGTACATATTTTTTATGCCTGACATTGTCCCTAACCTCTGCGCCGTCTTAGACGGCGGGCGGCATTTATCAATTATTTTAATCTCTCGGTACCTATTTAAATCTTTCTTTTTTTAAATTTTTTGTTACGATTTAATGAATATAATATAAATTACTTCCGTGCTGTTTCAACACCACGAGGCGGGTGGTATGTTATGAGAGAGTAAGCACTGCTCTATATGTATATATGCGTGAGTATGAGTGTGCGTGCGTAACGAATAGTATCTGAATCGTCAGTACGCTGACTAAAGTCAATGAGAGCACTTCTCTCACGGTTTAAAACCTACGAGGAAATAACCGACGCACAGTGGTCTAAAACGGCAAAAAAGCTGGCCAAAATTCGAAAATCGAAGATTTTTTTTATCCTTATCTGATGATACTCATTAATTTAGAATGTGTGAGTGCACCTTGACGTGAAAAAGATAGAGCGCTCCTTTACCTAAATGGATATAGGGAACGCTCCAAAGTCAGCTGCTCGAGTAGTCGTAAAAAGTGTACTGCGAAACGTCAAAATAAACACTACATTCCAAACGCTGTTACAGTTTTCTGGAGACTGCACTTTATGCGCGCAACATGGAGAATGCAGCTGCAGGTTTTTTGAAAGACTTTTCAATGTTATTTTAGAATTGAAAATACACAACGCGCTACATGTAAGGCCTAGAAAAAATTTTCTCCGAAACGTTCGAAAAAGTACGACGAACGCCGAAAAAGTTCCCTACACTTTCAGTTCAACTCGGTTCACCTGTAATGGACATTTTATAACTTGGGGATAAGTACGAAGATTAGGATTATCCAAAAATTGTGCACCCCTGCCTACCCCCCGCATAACAATGAAATTTTTCCGTGAGCGTGTTTGCGTACACGTCTACGGTCTTCGTAGGAACGTGCCTCGCATTACACATACTTTTACCAATCAAACACGGTAAACAATAAATATATAGGGGTTTTTGAAGTCAAGGAATTCGACTTTGCATTCGAAATTTCAAAAAACAAGATGTCGGAGTCAAAATGGCGGACCGGTTTTCAAAAGTCACACGAAACTCGCAAAAATTTGTACTCAGGGGTTTTTGACGTCGAGAAATTCGAATCTGTCGTTACAACTTAAAAAAAACTAGATTATTTTTCTCACACGATGCGGAGGGGTATCGGAAATAACGTGCACTCGTAAAGAAATATTCGAGGCATTACAAAATCACTTTCACTTAACCTACGATGAGAAATTCATCATTTTGGGCAAGAACTTATTTACTAGACTTCTTGTATCTTTGGATCCGTTAATATCCAGTCACCAGAAATTCCAAGCTCAAACGAGTGACACGCTTAGCCCTAAGGTGTTGGATTTGTTGACAACATCCCATGCATGTTCACTAAATGTCAACGACATCAACTTTTTCATGCATTCTTGAATAACTTGTGACTTTTTCGGAAACCGGTTCGCTATATTGCACCCGCCATTTCGTTTTTAAAGTTTTGAATGCAGATTCAAATTCCACGACGTCAAAAACCTCTGAGTGCAAATTTTCGCGAGTGTCGTGTGACTTTTTTTGAAACCGGTCCACCGTTTTGACTCCACCATCTTGTTTTTCAAATTTTGACTGTAGATTTGAATTCCTCAACCTCAAAAACTCCTGAGTGCAAATTTTCGCGAAGGTCGTGTGACTTTTCGAGAAACCGGTCCGCCATTCTGAATCTGCCATCTTGTTTTTTGGAATTTTGACTGCAGATTTGGATTCTCCGACCTTGAAAACTGTATAAGATACATTTTCGAGTCATTCTATGAACGATTATACTTTTGGCCAGCTTTTCTGCCGTTTCATACCACTGTGCGACGTGTAAATTTCGTATCTAGTGTAATTCTGAAGTAATTCAAATAAAGCTTCCGTTTGTTTATCAGGAAATATGTATTGACTCTTTCATTCTATTTTCGAAAACTATTAACCATCTTCTTCCTCATATACCGAAAGGGAGTTTCTCATTCACAGGAATTGGCAATTATATTCTACATTTAACACTCACTCTGAATCTAGTCTCCACAAATATTTCTTTTATCCTTCCAATCAGCCCCTCATCTATTCCACGAAGAAGGCCACACATTTCCTAAGACCCGTCCAGTTGTGTGGGATACTTTCTTTTCTCATCTATTTGAATCTCTAGCCTGTTTCTGAGAACTTCCGCATAGATCTTATACCCCACCAACAGAAGAGTAATACCTTAATCATCCTCTATCCTTTCTATCCTCTCCCTCTTTCATTAGCGGGATCACTTATTACTAATCGTGTCCTCAATTCTTCAGGCCATCCTTTTTCTCTCCATGCTTCGTTCCATAGCATATATTAATGTATAAAATTATCTTGTTCATATGAATTCATTTTGCAAAAAAATATACATAATATATAATATTAAATATCCGAGATGATTAAATGAATAAATAATAATAGTTATTATTATTCAATAAATAAATAAAATGAAATAAATTATGGCAATGTCCACTGGTCGATTCCGCATTAAATCAGTGATCGAGTCATTAGATTGATGACTTGTTCGTGCAGTAACATACGTAACATACGTTACAAAAGTTCTGTATGCATACGTATCTAATACGCATTTCAGATAGTATATATACAGTAAAATATTGTACTGTATTTTTTTAAACATAGATAGGTAACGAATATTGCGGTCCATGTTTTACAACTACCGCAGGTTCCGCCTGGGAGCAACCGTCATTCAGGAAAATGGCATAAGCTCCGAGTTGAACCGCGGTTGAACACATCTATGGCCACTTCTCACGACCGTGAGATGAGTGACCACATGCGCGACAAAATCACAATGAAGGACCGGCGAAAGCCTCGTGCGTCTTAAGAGCACAAAGCGACCTTAGTATGACTGCTCTTTGCATCTATCCAGCAAGTGCCACGGCATATTTCTGGTACACCGGTATGGCTTTCAGGGTACTAACCAGTGCAGGCTTTGCACCTCCAAGAGCACTGATGATAAGAACGATTATTTTGAACGAATATGCTTGATGATGCCGCTGCAGGTGTTCTCTGAGATCTTTATACCTCTCTTTTTTCTCAGTTTCCTTGTCTTTGATGTTGGAGTCAGCCGGAGCCGAGAATTCGATCACAAACATAGTTCGATCACGTTTGTCAAGGAGCACGATGTCGGGTCTTGTGTGTTGGATAGGGGCTATTGTCGAGAAATCGTAGTTCCAATAGATTCGGCACTCCTCGTTTTCAACAACAAATTCTATCCCCCTTGGTGCGTTCAGCAGAGTAGGGTCGCAGCCAACGCCATAAGAGCGACAAAGATGGTGGTAGAGCACTCTTAAGGCAGCGTTGTGTCTGTACAAATACGTCGTTTCTGCGTGAAAAGGGCAATTCGATAGTATATGCCATAGGTGCTCAAGGAGTTTATGACATGCCCTGCACTATCGCAGGGAACATATTGACGTAATATGCTTCTACGGTATGCTAAGGTGGAATTCACACCGTCCTGACACGCGTAAATGAAACTCTCAGTTCCTGAATTGAGACCAGATGATTTGAGGGAAGCAAACGTTGACTCATGTGACAAGGATTGTTCTTCCACAATTTTGTAAAATTTCCGTGGATCACATTGTCTTCATGTTATTTCAGAAAGTTTTTCACCTTTGCTTTCTACACCTGTGCTTTGAGGAGTGAGGCATCTTGATGGAGTAGTGCACTGTCATCACTTCTGATGTTAAGTTCCAGGCCAAGGGTTCCAGCTGCCCTCTCCGCGGCTTTGTAAAGGAACGCTCCTTCCCCGTTCAATTCGTGATTCCTGACCATTGCCAGGAGAGGATCTCTACCGTGCGCGATGATATGAACAGTACTAAGGATGATTCGGTTGTATAGGCATTCAAGATTGAGAAGTCCGCGTCCGCCTTTACGGCGTTTGATGTATAAGCGCGGAACGGACGAGTTGATGTGCAAGCTTTTCTTCATATGCATTATCTTGCGCGCAGTGATATCAAGGGCCCTGAGCTCATTCTTCGTGCATGATACCACCCCAAACGAATAGAGTAGAACTGGGACGGTAAGCATGTTAGTGGCAGATATCTTGTTCAACGACGACAGGTTTGACGACCAAAATCGTGGGAGCAGGTGTTTGTATCAGCTTTGGAGAACCTCTTTCACTGTTGTTGTATCCTGGATGGGGCTCTCAGGCACACCCAGGTATTTGTATGTCCTTCCAGCGCTAATGTGTCTAATAGCACTCCGATCAACAAACTTAGGGTCCTTATCTATACCTGTTATTCGTCCGCGTTTCAGATAAATCTTGGCACAGTTATCCAATCCAAAGGGATAGAGGCAATAGTGTGATGCATCCCACTATATCTGAATGGACCTTCAAGCTTTTTAACAGACAGATGATAAGTCTATTGAAAGTTGAATCAAAAGCTTTCTGGTAAGCATTCCAGGCCATTGACAGATTAAGTTTGTGGTTTGCAGCGTCTTTGCAGACACCCCTGTCGATCAGCAGGTTTTCCCGGAGCCTGCTGCCTCTTTTCGATCCTAATTGTTCGTAAATCTCACTCCATACAGGTCCAATTATCCGCCCAATCCTGTCATTCAGTATAGATGCAAAGATCTTATACACCGTGTTTAGACAAGTTCTTGGTCTGTAGATCCTTGGGTTGGACAAGTCGCCTTTCTTCGGTAGGAGTACAGTGCATTCCCTCTCGGATATTATGAGGTTATTAGAACGTATGATATTCTCAGTGCCTTCATTCAGTGGATGCTTTGCTTCTTGAATCCCCCTCCAGAATGTCTCGACTTCTTCGGATTCCGGTGGGTTTTCGACAAGAACAGGAGGATCGCTCAAGAGGCGCGATGGGTGAGCGAGAAACTTTTGATTCTCTCTGAACCATCCCTCCCTCTTTTTTATTCTCCTTGCGTCAGATAGTACTCGTATTTGGTCAACAATATGCTGCTTGATGGTCAGCAGCTTTGACATTTTCAATGTGTGATGATGGATCCTCAATTCATGAGCGCACTTCCGGACCTTTGCCGTAAAAGGCTTACCAGATTTAATGTAGTCAATCACACACTGCATACGGGACGCGTTTTGTCTTGCCCAGCCA
>WSXT02129021.1:0-10355 GCA_011762715.2 Neuroterus valhalla
CCTTCCAATGGTGTAAAATCCATGAAATATCAATAGATATGTTTCTTACGATCTGTTGCCATTTGAGGTTAGAATATCGAACAAAATCGAAATAAGGAGAATTTTCCTAAAGTATTCGAATCCGTATCACAATAGGCTTTTCCTACTTCAAAAATTATTGTTTTTGTTATATATTTTTTCCTTATCAGGATTCGATGGCAAATAGTGATAAATTGACGCAGTTCTGGAGAAGTCTTGGAGAATTTTTTATTTTTAATCCATATCGAGTTAAAGAGTTACTCCATAAAGTTTTAATCTAACTCTCGAAAGAGTTACATTCGTACTCCATAAAGTGTCAAAAGCTTACTCCATTTTTGGACTGCACTCAACTACTCCAAGAAAAGAGTTAAAAATCACTCCATAAAGAAAGGCTGTGTTTTATTTCTCATCAGGAGTAAATTTGAACTCCATTGGAGGTAAATTTAACTCCAGAAAATTTAGAGAGTGAGTGTCATGCCTGCAGCTTTCAATTTTCAACAGATTCTTAAGTTCCTTTCTCAGGAATGGAGATAATAAGGGATCGAATTATTTATGATTCTTACCTTTATAATTCTTAGCTTTTTTCTTGGAAAGAACGTTCATAAAAAGTGCATTTCCAGTTCTAGAAATCTTGAATTTACTGAAAAACAATGCCTATACAGCTCCCAATCTTGAACCGATTTCAATAGTTCCTTTTAGAATTGAAGAGTTTTTAATTTTTCACATGCGTACAAAGCGATGTATTTCTAATGTTCATAACTTCCAGTTTATCAAAGAAAAAAGTTATAAAATAAGTGCATCTCTCGAAAAGTGTAATTTTTCAAAAAACGAGCCATACCATGCCTACGTCTTTTAATTTTTAATAAACGGAATTTTTTTATAATGAGCATAAAATTCTTTACAAACGTATGGAGCAATGTTGTTAGCTTCAATAATGCTTAGTCTATTTTTTTTTTAAATATGTTGAAAAAAGTGTATTTCTCTTAGCTCCTTATCGTTATATGTCTTCGCAATCAATTTGAATTATAACCTGAGCAAATAAAAGAAGCAAATACTCTCCTACCAACAGAAGAACAAATTTTCAACAAAACAGTTCAATTTTAAACGAAGTATCCGAATTTCAAACAACCAAAGAGTATAATTTTAAATAAATAATAATATAATATGCTCCTCATCTAAATCTACAACTATTGTTTGACATATATTTTAATGAAATGAATATACATATGCATGCTTATTTATAACCGTGAAGTTAGTTTTTTGGATTATTTTTTTGAAACCTTTAATCATACTCATATCAAAGAAAGTTGATTTTTAGTACATATACATATAATTAATAAACCTCATTTAATTTCCTACAATTTTTGTTTGAAAACCAATAATCGTCCAGGAAAAAAGATCAATATTGAAATATGCTCTTCGATCAAAGATCTATAAGTTATGTGGGGCATGTATTTTTTGCTATAAATAATTTGAGTAAGGAATGTTCACTTTTTCTATTTTCAAAATAGTTATCATCTGAAATAATAAACAATTTTCATTATTTTTGGTCCCATTTTTAAGCCTAATCTTTAAAGTATTTAATAGAAACATCATGATTTTATTCTTTATATATTTCACAGAAATATTGCTCTAGATTATTTAATTCTCCGGATTTTCTTATCAAAACCTCAAATTCATGCATCATTCAAGGAAACAGTGAATCATTTGTACCGATGAGTTACCGAATTCAAGGACATTAGAAAATGTTGATAATTTCAAACGTTATTGAAAAAATGATGTCAATGAACTGCTATTAAAAACAAAAGAATTACAAATTATTTACATAAGAGTTGTGACGTTTTGTATACTTTTCCTCATATATTCAGTCGCGACAGAAGAAGAACATTTTTGTCAATTTGACCCAATTTTTTATCTTTTGTTGACTTACGGTAGTGTCGTACGGAAAGGCATTCAATTACACATTCAAGAATTTTAATTTGTTCTATTTATTATATTATCATAATAAAACAGAAAGCGTCCAAATTCTCCAGAATTGTTTATTGAATAGGAAATTTTGTCTAATTTTCAAATACAAAAACGAAACACGAACAAACTATTTGGTTCAAAATTTCCTGTTTCGTTGAAAATTCATATTTTTTGTTGAAATTTTAATATTTTGTTGAAAATTTTACTATATTGTTGCTTTTATATTTTTTGTTGGAAAATTCATCTGCTTTCTAACTTCTGCCATTTCGGATAAACAATTATCCTTTGATGATAGAAAATTTAACTTTCTTAGTTGAAAATTCAACTCTTTGGTTGAAAGTTCTTTTTTTCGGTTTTGCAATTTCACGTATCTTGCAGATTTTTAAATAATGGTTGCATATAATATAGTACATTTTTTTAAATTACTTTCGTACTTGATGTTTCAGACTTTTCTCCCAAATCCCCCCTTTATACCTTCTTTTTTCTGGTTGAAAATTTGATCAATTCCATGAAAATTAATTATTTTGTCAAATTTATATGCTTCATGAAAAATTCAGCTGTCTTTTTAATTAATTATGCTTCTGGATGGAAAAATTAGTATTTTACGTACAAAAATCATATTTTTTGGTGTAATTGATCTTTCTCGTAGAATCCTCAACTTCTTTTTTCAAAAATCAAACATTATCCCAACAAATTCGTCTATAATGCTCAAACATTCAACTACTCGGCTGAAAATTCGAGCATTTCAGTTGGAAATACATGTTTGTTGGTGCAGGATTTGACTATTTTTGCGGAAAATGGGATTCTTGGTTCTAAACTCAATTATTTTCTTAAAATTTCGTCCTTTTAGGGTCAAAAATAAACTTCAATGGTAGATAAGTCTTCTTTTTAACTGAACATTCAATCTCTCGGTAAGAAATTCAACCATTTTTTGGTAATTTCGTCTGTGGGCTTGGAAACTGGTTTTTTCATGGAAAACTTTCATTATTTGGTTTTGCATCCCTTAAGGTTGAATACATAACTGTTTTGTTGAGAATTTCCCTTCCTCGATCGTTAATTGATCTTTTATTATAGAAAAGTCATATTTTCAAGTTCGAAATACAATTCTATGTTTAATGGTTTGAATATTTTCTCGAAAATTGAACTTTTTTGGTCAAAAATCGTTTTTTTTTTTTTTTTGTTGAATGCATTTGTTCTGGACTTCTGAACGACATTCTTTTTTTAGTCTGAAATATAAACCATAACATGTTTCGTTGAGAATTCATATTTTTTTCCAAGATTCTCCGTTTTGGTTGAAAATTTCACGATTTGTTTAAAAATTAACTTTTTAGTGGGAAATTCTCATTTCCCGTTGCAAATTCAACTTTCAAGTAAAAAATCCGTTGATATAGTATAATAATTATAAAATGAAGTGTTTCTTCATTTAGTTCATTCAGTTGTATTTAGCGTTTAATTAATATTTTTTGTTGAAAATTTTCCCATTTCGGTAGAAAACTAGGCTAGTTAGGTGAAGACTTGAATATTTATTTGAATATCAAACTATTCGGCGAAAAATATAATTTTTTATGAAAAAATCGATTTTCGAGTTGAATATTGAGTTTTTTTTTGGTACGAAATTCGTTTTTTTTTCTAACATGGGTATTCCTAAATTTATTAAAAAATTACCTTCTTTGGGCACATTCTTGTACAAAATCCGTTTTTAGACCTAGAAGTGTAAAAATTAGGTAGAAGATTGAATTATTTCAATGGAAAATACTCATATTTTTATGAACACTCATATTTTTTATTGAAAATTCAAATGTTTTTTTCTTCAGAATTTAGCTTTCCAGGTGAAAATGGAATTTTCTATTCGAAAATCCTGTTTTTTTCTCTCTGACTTTCTTTTCAATTTTGCTTTATTTGGCTAAAAATTCTGCACTGAAAAACCGCTTTGGTCTTCAGCAGTATATTCTAGCGCGGCGCCCGAGATTTTTTGGTCGCACGCCCTATAATATAGCTTTCGCGTCGCACAATATTGGCATGGCCAGGAGACCTAAACCAAGCTTAGCTGGTGACAAGTAACGAAATTTCAGAGGTTAAACTCTTCTGACAATTTGAGCAAGCACATGTAATTTGGTAGATTCACCTTCAAATATTTGCTGAAATTCTTCCAGTTGCCAATCTATCAATTTTGTTTTCACCCACTCATCCATATTCCGAAATTAAGAGATCCTTGACAGACACTTGTCACGACAAAGACATAACGAAGTTGCTCCCGAACGTTAAACTGGGTTTGGGTCGGATACCTAGAAAATTTACCTGTCATGGAAAAGAGAATAGGCAGCATCCTGATACCGTTACAGCTAAAAAAGGTTTAGCTGGGACAGCCATATCGGTTTCTCAGTGTGATTTTCGTTTATATTTTTGAATTTTAAAAATGCCACAACTCTGACAATTTTGTTGTTATCAAAAAATATCATAAGGACAAATTCTTTGGAAAAAAAAGAATGTTCAAAATGCTCCCCCTCTTTCATTTTTTTATCCAAAATAGCTGGTTAACGAACTTGACCGACGACGACGACGACGACGACAACGACAACAGACAGACAGACATCAACGTAAAAACTACTTTTTCGGAATCCGGAGGTCTCAAAACGTGGAGATTTCATAAATTCCGCGAAAGTCAATTTTCACATGAAACCAATACCTTCTCATTATGATGAGAATGTAAATGAACTATTGCGTTATAAGTTTATTTATTTTCTTCAAATTTCACATGGTTTGTATATTCATTTTTTGTTGGTCGAAAATTGAATTTTTTCATTAGAAATTCGTCTGAGTAGTTTGTAAATTAAGTTATTTGATTTCAAAAATAATACTTTTGTTTGAATAATGTGCTTTTTCCGTTGAAACTTCAACTGTTTTGTTGAAAACAACCTTTATTGAACAAAATTTAAGTGTTTTGTTTAAAAATCATCATTATTGCTTGGAAACCCGGAAAGTTAGTTGAATATTGAACTACTTCGTTTTTAATTCATTTTGCTTGGTCGAATATTTAACATAGAAGTTGAAAATTGATCTTTTGGGATGAAAATTCAATTGATTCGTCGATTTTTTTTGACATCAATTTTACCAAATGAAAGTTCAATTATTTCATCTAATCTTTCTTCAAAAATCGCTAGTCTTACGGAAAAATAGCATTAATGAAATATGCTCTTCAACTAGATCTGCACTTTTGTTTGCCACATGTTTTGATCAGATAAATGTTCGAAACGCAGAAGAAAACCGATTTTTAGTACATGTATGTGTGATTCATCATTATAAGTAGAATGATTTATTTTCATTTCTTTCGAAAACCGTTAATCGTATGAAAAGAAATGGACGATAATAAAATATGCTTCTCGATTAGATCTGCATCCATGAATGACCAATGTCTTGATGAAATCAATTTTTAAAACATATCAATAAACATCGACTTTTGGTACGTGTAAATGATTAGTCATAACTGTAAAGTTTTATTTCTTATTTTTCTCCAATATCCGTTGGTCATATGAAAAAAATGATCAGAATTAAAATATGCTTATTAACAAGATCTACAACTTTTCTATGACATGTGTTTCCATAGGATCAATATTTGGAACATGTCAAAGAAAACAATAGTTCTTGGTACACATATGCGTTATTATTCTCACCCGAAAGTCAGCTTTTTCCGGAAACTGTTAGTCACGTGGAAAAAATGAATAATAATAAAATAAGCTCTTTGAATAGATCTATAACATTTGTATGACAAATAATTCTATAAAACCAATATTTAAAACATATCAGTGAATATGGATTTTTGGTACATGTAGATTAAAATTCAGATATATGATGCTCAATCGATCTATTATAAATTTATTATTATTATTTATTATAAACACAAAAAAATAGTTGAATGATAAACTACTTCGTTTATAATCCATTTATTTGGTCGAATATGTACTATCTCAGCTGAAAATAGATCTTTAGATTGTAAATTCAAGACATTTGTTGGAAAATATTTTTTTTTGTTCCAAATTAATTTTTCAAAATAAAAATTTAACTCATGAATGCCTTTCAAGTTGAAGATTCACCTACTTGGTAAAAAACTCATGTAAATTGTTGGAAATTATTTTTTTCTGTTCAAAATTGAACAATCGCATTTTCTGTTATAAACTGATCTTTTTCAGTAAAAAAATTGAATCCTCTTTTAAAACTCTATCTGTTCAGTTTTAAATTCAGTACGTCGACAGAAAATTGAACTGTTTAATTCAAAATTAACTTTCTTTATTGCAAATTGATATTTTTGCTTAAAGCTTGGACTATTTTATTGAAAATTCATGTATATTTTACACAGTTACCATAAATGAGTAAACGGCATTTACGCATGCCCTCGAAGGAGAACCACAAGCCCAAAAAAAACCGGTGAATTTTATTTGATCCAGTATCAGAGTGACCGAGAACATAACCGCAAGCCAAAAACAAAAAAATGTTAGTAGTGGAACCCTATGATTTTTAGAAATTAAGGAACTGTGAATTTCAGTATCCCACGATAAAAATATGTTCGAAGATATCGAAGGAGCTGCAATTTGAAATTGAAAAAAAAATTCAGAAGAGGTGTTCTAATTTCTGATTCTCACGCTAAAAAAATGTCTTATTCCTTTTTTTGTGTAAAACAAGTTTTTGAAATTGGGACCACTTCTGTTCAATTTTTGGTATTTCCTCACATGGAAGGTAAATTTTGATTCCATGAGGACGAATTTACAACAAAATACATGAAATTGTTAATTACAATGTTGAATTTTGCTTTAAGGAATATGAGTTTTTGACCCAAAAAGTGATTGTTTAATTTCGAGTCAAAAAATCCGTTCTCCACAAAATTCAGGAATTTTCCACCAAGTAGTTGGTTCCTGAAACTTGTGAGCGATCAATTTCCAACCATGATATCATAATCGTGGAATTATCAACCAAGAAAGAAACATTCTTAACGAAGGAGTTTTATATACAGACAAGTTTTTGGGTTTCTATGAATCAACGATGAATTTTGAACGGGAAAAATCAATTTTTCTCGAAAAAAGTTGACTTTCATATAAAACTCGAACCTTCAATAGAATAAATCCATTTTTACAAGAAAAAAATTTCATTTTTACAATAAAATAAATGAATTTCCAAACTTATACGACGAATTTCCAACAAAACATTCAAGTCTTCGCCAAAAAAAGACTTTAAGAATATAGTTCAATTTTCAACGGAATAAATAAACTCATAATGTAATATTTCAATTTTTAAGAATACATCTAAATTTTTATCATCCACCATGTTCCCGTATTCCAAGCAAGAAAGATAAATTCAACACAAAAATCAATAAAGAATTCTATCAAAAAGTTGAATTTGCAACTAAGAATACTAGTTTTTGTTAATAAAGTTACAAATAATTGCACCTCCTAACAAATAGAGGACTTTTCAATAAAATACATGAATTTCTTACAAAATAATTTTCCAACAAAGTGTTCAATTTTCTAGCTAGAAAGACGTATTTTGTACAAAAAAAGTGAATTTTCACCTGAAAAATATATTTTTCTGCCAATTTTACTCCCTTCTAAGTATTTCATTACTTGGAAGAATAGTGTCATGTGAGTCTAATTAGTTAAAAAATATATTTTTTCAGTAAAAAACATCAATTTTAAAGGAGAAGCGTAATTTTTATTCAAATATTTCAAGTTTCAACTCAATTGTTGAATTTTAGAACCAAAAGGACAGATTTTGTGCAAAAATGTGGAATTTTTATATTCAAGGATTTAATTCTTGGAAAAGCTCAATGTTTTACCGAAATAGTTGAATCTTCAACAAAAGAGGCGGTTTTCTAACAAATTGTCGAATTACCGGGCCGGAAAAACGAATGATTTGAAAGACTGTTGAATATTTACTACGAGAAGTTGAAGACTTAACATAAAGGATCAATTTTACAACCAGAAAAAATGAGGAAAAGAGGGAAATTGCGGAAGAAGACTGAAATATTTAATATAAAAAAGATTTTACAAATTTCTTGTCTTATAGATTAGATTGGATTTTTACGCCCTTGGCGTTTGCAGTCGGGTTTTCACTCAATACGCTCGGATTCGCCTGAATATTTGGCCAGGGAAGTAGAAAACTGTAGAAAACCAAAACTCCTGAGCTTAGCCAATCACCGACAGACAAGTTCAGATGTAGCCATTTGATAGCATCGAGTGCTCACACCCATCCTCGGTGTCAAATCTTTCTTGTGACGGTAGTTGAACGTAGTGAAAACACGACTAAGCGAGAATCCTGGACGGTCACCCATCCGAGCGTGCTCCTCACCTGCCTGCGCTCAACGTTTGAGATCTCGACGAGTCGAAAATAATCACCCAGCTACTGCCGTCGATCTGTTAATCAAGTTATATTGAACTATTTATTAAAAAATGTACAAAATCTGAACAATTTGCAAAAATCCCGATCTCTGTATAAATTTAATATCAGAAAAAGAATTAAACTTTATCTAAGTTGAAAGCGTTCCTGCTGCCTTCCCCCTTTTCGGCCCTCCGACCGTGTTACCAACTATAGTTTTTGGCACATCCCCCCCCCCCCTACCCTCCCTCAAATTAGTATCGTAGTTTATGGATGGGCTCTGAGACGTCAGCACGCTGAAAATTAGCTTGTCGCTAACAGCTCGACAAGGGAGATTTTTCAAGGGTGGTCGGATATTTTTATCAAATGGCCAATGCGTGGGGTTTTTGGCCCACGTGTAAGTGTCGTCTCGCACAACGTAACAGAGTGTGATAACCCACCGAGGTCAGTGACAGCCAGGAATTAACTTTTTCCGCCCAGAGAAAAAAACCCCCTTCCAGCAACATTTCACTAGCACTTTCTTATACACTTCCTTTTGAAAAAAGAGTTTGAATTATATTAAAACATAAATATCTCGAGACCTTGGGTTGTGGATGTTGGATTCAGATTCTATTTTTGATTTGAATCTGCACCTCTTGTAAGTATAGCATAGTGTGATGCAGAGAGAAGAGACCTACATTTTTCTAGAACTTTAAGTTTATCTACAGATTGTATATCATTTCCTCTCCTTTTTGCGCCTTACACAATCATCCAATGCATGCTTTTATGTCTCCTCTAGCTAGTTCCATACTCTGCATTTTCTCTTCTCGTTCTTCTCTTGAAACATTTCTTTTCTTACTTCGTTCTCCATCCTCCATCCAAGTTTTCTTGTCCATCTCTTTTTTCCCCATTCTCATCCTAAATATTTTGCTTATCTTCTCTTCATGCATTCCTCCTCCTCTTTTTCTCATTTCTCTTATTCTGTAAGTCGCTCCTCTTCCTTCCCTTAATCTCTTAGAAGAGTCTTTCCTGCCTTCTAATCTGGTTAACTTCAATGCCCTCTTTCCTCTTTCTTCCACCTACCTGTTCGTAACACTTTTCCAGTGTCCCCGCTCCCTTAGTTCCTCTTCGTATATCCATGCTCTCTTTCCTGTCTTTGCTCCTAATTCATTCCTTTCAGCTACCTTTCTCACCGTATGGCACAAAGTTCTCTATATCGCTTATTTAAAGCGAATGTCTCTTTCAAGCTCTCTATCTCCTTCCCTCTCACGATTCGAATATCTGTGCCCGGTAGCTTGATAATGGCCATCCTACCTCATCAAACAACCTCGATTGCCTTTTGCCCATATTAATATTCCTCTAACTCCTTCAACTCTTTACCTTTCTGATATCCATTTTTTCCTTCCTCTATCCTTTTTATTACCTATGTTTTATCGGGGTGACTGTTTTATAACTTTTTCTACTCCTTATATACATTCCTCTCCTGGTCCCTCCTCTCCTGAAATTTTCTCAGCGTTGCCATCCTCTCCTCCATTGATGTTTCCTCTACCCTTGTATATACTCCTTATTTTTTTTCTCATCCGTATTCCAGTTTTTCCTTATACTACAATTGCGAGTCTTCCATTCGTCGGTTGCATCGAAGAACCAGACATGTTGATTTTTGCTTGAAGAACAGACATGTCGGGCCTTGCTCTTGATCTTTCTTCCGGATTTCCAAAATTTCTAAAATTGAATTAGGAAAATTACGAATATTTTGAAACTTCTGATTGTTTATTTTGAATTACTCGAATTCCCAATTCCACAAATTCTTATTTATAAAATTCACATTCCAGAAGCTTAAAATTTTTTCGAAACCGTAATCTTCAAACGTCAGATTTTAAATGTTGATATTTTTCAATCAATTTTTACACTCATTACAGAGAAGGTATTAGATTTGTGTAAAATTACACCCCCCCGCCCCCTCCCTTTCGAGTTGCCACCGTTTTCGTCCCCCCTTCCCCCCACAAAGAATGTTTCGTAACTAGCAA
>WSXT02129043.1:0-24880 GCA_011762715.2 Neuroterus valhalla
ATCGAATTTCTAGAAAAACTAGACAGCATGTGAAAAAAATTAGGCAACAAAACTTCTTCACCGTTTTGGACAAACTTCGAGTGCGCAGCACGAGACACGTGATGAGAATGTATTCGTTAAAGCCGGAGAAGCTTTAACAAAAGAGAATTCACGCTCATTAAATTAAAGTAGTCGATATTTCTTTTTGAGTTTCACAAGCTTTTCATATAACTGTAGGGAAGTACGGAGGCCGAGCGCGAAGCGCGAGATCCGAAAGTCGCGCGCCCTAGGCGTCCTTAAACTTGCGAGCGAAGCGAGCCGCGCGCGTAGCGCGCGATGAGAATTTGCCCGCGCAGCGGGCAGATTTTTTTTCTAACGATCGACCGTGTTAGAAATTTGTAAAAAATTAAAATTTATTGAACAGGAAGTTGCTCATTTACAAATCTCAAACAATATAACAGATGAAAACGGTCATATTCTTGGATACACAATTAAATAGTTTTAATTATTTGCTTAGATGTTAGCTTTTTTCAACGATGAATCCTTGTAAAAATACATTTACCCTGCCAGAGGAAAAATAAGGAAAAAAATATAGAACACAACTTTTTGCTAAGCGTAACGAATTATTAGCACAGTATTTTCCGTAATTATTTTACCCGATGCTCAATTTTGTTTCAGATTCTTTTTTATTTTTGAATTTTTCTCCACTGACAGTCAAATGTATTTAAATTAAAATTAGTCTGATAGAGCGTTTTCTCCCACATAATTATATATTTTCAACTAATTTATATCTATCTGAAGAGATTTCATCTGTACAGTTTAAGAAAATTATAAACTAGTACCTAAGGGAGCGTTCAATTATGATGTCACGCTTCAGGGGGCGGGGGTGTCTTTCTTGAGCGTAACTTACGTGTATAAGCATATGGGGAAAACGCTTGACAAAGAGAAGGAAGGTCTCTCAAATCTGTGAAACATGCGTGACATCATATGGCAACGCTTCCATAGCAATTATAGTCAAATTTCCAATTATTTGCCTACACAAATTGTATAATTCATTTTTTCATTGAAAAGTTTAAGGTTTAAAACTATTCGTTGCAATGTATAAAAAATTCATTCTCAATAGCACATATCTCATATTTCATGATCAAATCTAGTCAAAAAAATTGATATAACAAAAATTTGCGCATTTTTGCTACATTAGTTCGAATTTTTTTTCTTGGAATATAGATCTTATGTAACATTTGATGTTTAGAAGAAACAAAAAACGATAATGACATTTTATTCACCCTTCGATCTTGTTTTGAGCCTAATTTCAGAAAGTAGTACTATTTTTGCTACTCATCCTGCAAAAAATTGGATTGGGACGATTTTCTTAAAGTCCTGTTTCAATACTGAAAACCAGCCTTATAATAATACTTTTTTCTTACAGTGAGAATTATATATTGTAATTTTTGTTTTGTTCATCACATTTTTACTTCTAGTAATGGCTATAATGGTTTATCACTTTCAAGCTTGAACACCATTCCGAAGAAAAATCAACTAAAAAAGGAGCTGCAAAAGAAACACGAAATTACCTGTATGTGCCGAGTGAGTGATGGTCTAGTGCACAGTAAATCAAGTTGTGACTAGATCCACACTCATTAAGCACGTTAGGGGAAAGAACAACACCTCAGCTTTATTTATGCATGTTCTAAAACTGGTCTCAAATAACCTTGAAAAAAGACTCAAACACCATTAGTTAATGTACTTTGTGCCGGACCGGGTCATCCCCGGGCTCTGAGCGCTACTTATGAGCCCGACCTGACTCGAAATCCAAAAAGTGATTGCAACCAAATCCCTTTAGCTGAAAAATTAATCATCAAGGCACGTGCATGGAAAACTTCTTTTATTTTGATATAAACCGCCGAAAATGCAATCTTTTCTCGAGACCGTGCAAAAGACTTAGGCCCCTCCATTATTCCACACTCAAGTAACCTTTTTTCGCTCTTACGGCTGATTGAGATGATGAGTATAACCGAAACAGTACAACTGACACCTCCAGATTTGATAATTGGTACCAATTTGATAGGATTATATCAGTCATCCTGTCAAATGGCGCTATGTCAGCTGCTTCAATTATACTCGCCTTATTCAGACTCAAGTGTGGTACTAACATGAGTGGCGCATATGGGGGAAACCGGCGCACCCTCGATTCTGCATTTTTGAATTCTATATCTACTTCTTCAGAGTGAAAGACATAAAGGTTTACAAATGTTGCACAACTTTAATTCAGGGTTGCTACAAGACCTGAAAGACCTGGAAAAGTCATGGAATTTCAAAAAAGTGTTTGATAAACCTGAAAAGTCATGGAATTTTAAAAATTAGACCTGGAAAACCTGGAAAAGTCATGGAATTTTGAAAAAATGACTGGAACTTTTTTAATCATTTCTATTTTAAAGTCTTAATAATTTAGTATTTTATAGAGAATTCTATATTTGAAAATTTATACGAAGTGATTCTTTTGCATTTAAACGATTTGAACGAGCGCGCGAAAATGGCAGCATGTGGTATCATCTACATAGTTGCTCAGATTAGGTTGGGTCGGGCGCTCTGTTTTTGTTTTCCACTAGAGTTGTGTTTCAGTTCGAGCTTGTGGAGCGCTAAACCAGTAAAAGTGTTTCTTGTTTTCAGAATCATCTTTTGAATTATTATTGCATTATCATGTGTTAAAATTCAATTTAATTGACTGAATTTTTTTAAAAAGTGGATCTTAAATTTTTTGAAAATTAGACCTGAAAAACCTGGAAAAGTCATGGAATTTTGAAATGAGAATCTTGTAGCAACCCTGTAATTAGAAAATGTGGAAGAATCATTATTGCGTTTCGAATACACTGTTGAGTGTGCGCCACTTGCCCCGCAAATAAGCTGTGAAGCACCGGTTTACGGTACTGGAAAATCTTTGAAGCTCCATTTTTCAACTAGACTTGTTCATATGATTTCCAGTAAGTGAGTATCGTATACAGTGTCAGTTACCTGGACTTTTTGTTGCACACTAGATAGCAAGATTTTTGTAGAGATTTTATTAGAGAGTGTACCAGATTGCATCTTTAAGTCTACAAAATTTTCGTATAACGCTCTTTTTGGAAACAGAGGCAATTTCATAGACGAGTATGAATTTGGTGCACGTTTTATATAGTTTCGTGACTAGATACACACTCGTCTATGACAGCCCGTTTTGGAACGTTCGAAAAAATACTTCCATGACAATAATTCCGCATGTTAAATAATTCGTATGTGCAAGAAATAATAGGAAGCTAATAAAAATAAGACAATAAGAGCTTTTTCTTGGTGTGTAGAGGAAGCGTGTAAGTATTACGTGACGCTAACAACGGCTGTTATGAGAGATCATCGAATGCATACAAATGTCTTTTCTTTAATAGTAACTGGTCGAATCAATTTTGTTTCATACGAAAAAGTTACTTTTCATTAAGATCCACTTATAAATTCACCAAAATTTACTAAATATTATTGATTCAATGAAATTCCTGTACGTCTCATTCTCAATATTGTGTGCAAATTACGCGCTCGTTCAGAGATATTGTCCAAGCTAAACAGTGTTTCTTCATGTATTTAGAATGTAGGAAAGAAGTTTGAAATGTGTGTCTAAAAATTTGTTTTGGATTTCCTTTTTAAATGACACTTTTGCGGATATGCAAAAACATAGACCTAATCTTGTATATGCTTCTGAAAAAGATGGTTCAATATTGTACCGTATATACTACCCTAACAAAAAAAATCGACCCTGTGTGCCACATTACCTCATGCCCAAAAATGACCATGTGTGCTGTTTTACCCAGTGTACCATATTACTCCAATTATACCTCCCTAACTAAGAACATATACCAGATCTGCTACATTGCCCCATATGCTGTATTGTCCCATGTTACATATTGCCCCATGTACCATATTACCTCATGTGACATATCATCCTTGTGTGTGTCATATTGACTCATATGCCAGAGATGTCCAACGCATGAGCAACGGTGTAAATAACTCACTCGTCAATCCCCTCTCCTACCACCTTGGATGCGTTCATGCGGTGATCGCGATGTGGAAAGGGGTCCTCGGTGGCCAGGCTGTGTGAACAGTGCGCGCAAGTAGGCGTGGTTAGGCGTAGTCAGACAAAGCCCATGGTGGAACGAGGAGAGAATTTTTGATAAAGCGCTCGGAGAAGGGGAAGAAAGAAGAAGCGCGCCAACCTTGCGTTGGACACCCCTCTCATATACCATAATAATCGATATGTTACTGAATACAATGACTCAACTGGAAGCATAACAAAAAACACACGCCCAATTTGTACAAAAAACATGTTCATTTACCAAAAACAGGGAAAGTGGATTTGGGAAAAGAAGTAGACTCTGAAAAAACACCACGTGCAGGTTTTGAGATTGGGGTGTACAATTGGAAGGAGGCGAAACAAAAAAAGATGTGCAAGCACAATGGTTGGAGGATGATAAGTTGACCAGAGCAGTATACAGGGCTGCAACAAAAAGAAACGAGAAGATAAGGAGAATAAGCAGGACAAGGATACAGAAAATACATTAGAGGCATGACACGACACCTAATACTGGAAATCACAAACGAGAAGAAGATGGGAAGGAGCACGTACCGGGAGTACAAAGGAGGAAGGCAGGTCTACATACAGGTCTATATCCGAGATAGATTTTAGAAAAGGAGGAGAGAGGAGGACAGTGGTAAGTGCAGGTGGAAGCAGTCCATTAGGAAGCGGAAGAAGGAGAAAAAAGTGGTTAGAGATAAAGAAACAATGTAAAAGCAAAGTGAAGTGAAGGGAAGTTTAAGTTAAACATGTAAAGAAATAGAACAGAGTAGAAAGATTGAGAGGGAGCGAGGCGCGATGTCGGTCTAGTGAATAAGGATTACAGACAACGAGTGAAAATTGTAAGAAATTCTGAGAATTTTGTGAATTTTTAGATAATAGGGTAGATAAATGTGGATGGACGTATGGATTTAAATGGGCTTATTCAAATGATAGTTTCAGTGGTCTCCCTTCGCGGCTTCATTTCACTTTCATGTAAGCTTGTTCTAGGGACGATAAGTGAAAATATTAGTGAGCGGCGAATGTCGTAAAATAGTGTGAGACAAACAAGTGGTTTCAGATCCTGGTGGATAGTGATTGAAGAGAGAGGGAGGAAACGTAAATTAATGGATTTTAAAGTAATGTTCGAGTGACGTTGGTGATAGTATGTAGGTCACTGTGTAGGTGAGAAGGAATGAACTTGGAATCAGTTAAGAAAGGGAGGAAATGTACACCGTGTGGGTGAGAATGCTCAAACTTGTAAAAGGAAGAGACTAAAGAGAGTATAATAAATGAATACATATTTAATGCAATAAATGCATAGTGATATTATATTCTTGTAAATATCAAGATCGATGAACTAAAACTATAACTAAATAGATAGATCTCCCTATGATAAGCTTCGTCTAAATTTTATGATTTTCTATTTCGCATGACGATTTCTTATTTAAATACGTGTTTAAAAATAATTTTTTGATCTTTTTCTTTGTTTTTGGAAAATATGCAACACAATAGTGTACAGTGGAAACGAAAGGAAGTAGGTTTCTGGATAGGGAGTAGGGGAGTGTTACCATTTACCACTTCTCTTTTTCAACGCTACCTTCAAGAATGTCCCTTTTCTATACCGTCCGGGTGAAAACGGCGTCACTGGAAATGAAATATGCGTGTGTTTCCACTTACCACCACACTTTTCATAACGTGGATCCTTTAACAAACGCGCTACCCCCTTGTAGCTCCCGGGGTTAGGTAGGAAGGGCATAATTTGAAAAATGGGAAATCATACCAATCTCTACCTTCTCCCTGGTACAGCCCTTTCAACAATAACGCTACCTCCTGGTCCCTGAAATGCCTTTTACAAGGAAAGACTTCTTGTTCCAAAGTCGGGAAAAAATGACACCAAATTGTAATGTTGAACTGTTCTAAAGTGCAAGGATTTGTGGTTTGTTTCGAAAATTAGTAGAGTCAATATTCTAGAGCCAAGTCATTACAATATTTGGCAAAATAATACTATTTAGAAAAAGAAATTTATCATTCACGATTCTTAACATCTAAAAATTAATATTGAACCTTGTAAACATTGAAACGAGTCTTTCACAATTCCAAATGAAGATTGCTGACTTTCAAGAGCAACAATGTTGAAAATCATGAGTCACGCCAAAAATAAAATACGACTAAAACAAGATAGAAAGGGGAGGGAGTAGGGAGGCGAATTGACACAATTTCATGCACACTGAAATACACATATAATCGGCACTCAAACGCTTCGTAAAAATTAGACCTGCTAGGGAATCGAACCCTACCTAACTACCTAAAACTTGTCCAACAACCTGAATCTAGCGCAATGCTTAGCCAACTGAGCCATTAAATCGCTTAGATATTTTAGACAAACTCTTGATTAAGCGTTTTTTCCTGCGAAGGAAGTGGCCAGCTAAGAAATATATATGTCGTGCTCAGTTTTATCGTTAATTTTTGTACAGATATTAGATCAATGCTACATTAGAATTTTTTATTTGAGTTCTTACGAAAGATCTAATATTTTGTAACGAACTTAGAAAAAATATTTAGCTTACAAGTATTACCTCAAACAGTGAGCATATCATCAGTAGATTAATCTATTACTATAAAATTATTTAAATTTTTATTTTCGAGAAGTACAAAGATAAAAATGTTTTTGTATTATTGAAAATTAGAAGTTTAAGAAATGGGTTTTGAATGCAATTTTTCCGTTTTATGATTTTTTATTTTATAATCCCACTTTATTGAAGAAACAAAATTATTTACATAACTAATGCATAAATAAAGAATAGTTTAAACAACGCAACGACATGTCAAATGTAAAATGCAAATCATTCTTTTCTCGCCTACCTCCTCTCTCCCTCCTTCGAATATAGATTAATTAAGTTTTATTCAGAAAAGTTATCCAATTTCGCGCAAATGGGCCAAGAACTTCCAGATTATAATTTTACGGGTTCTAGAAATTGGCTTTGAATAATAATTTGAATTGATTTTTTAGCGAAATTGAAGACTTCTCAAAAAATATGGGTATGATGAATAATTAGAATAAAAAGTGCTTGAAACGATCAATTTCGATGGTGATGATCTAAATTTTGACGGATTGATGATACACATCTATACACCTACTCTGCCTTCGGTCGTTGTCGGAAACTGTCGGAAAAATCCGGGGAAAATTTTCACATAGTCCATTTCGATTTGCTGAAGTGAAGCTAGCAACTTATAGTAACGCGTATATGAAAAATACACAGAAGTTTAGATTTGCCGATCTATCCTGTGGCCTATGTTAATGTCTAAAATATTTTGATCGATTTATATTATCCTCGTTACTTATAAATCCCATTACTTTTGTACTATCTAATAATGATAATACCAATTTTTATTATTTCGCATTTTCGTATAGAAAAAAACAATCTTTCATATTTTCTTTCATTCAAAATCCCTAGTTTTTTTTAAGTTCTCAACTTGGAAATTACATATTTATTTTATTCAAAATTTTATCCCTTTCAGAAAAATGTGTGGGTATCTGCATGAAAAATGCCCTTATGACCGGTTGCAGATTAGGAGATATTTGCATTTTTCTAAGCTAGTGTCGAAAGTATGCTTATGTAACGAAAACAACCGTAAGGGGGTATATTTTATGTTCATACAAAAAGTATAGCACGTGCGCTGATGGCACTCGCGAAATTCAGATGTGTTTTCCTCGAAAATAGATTCTTTGAAGTTCGAACTTATAAAATGCCTCGGTGATTCGTTTTGCAACCTGAAGTGTTCATCTTGAGCTTGAAATACTAGCAATTCATCCGTATATGAAGGTCTCTTCTATGCGGACGCCCACACATACGATTTAGGTCTTACTTTCTTGCACACTATTTTTTCATATTTTCCATTAATTTTGAATGATACTATGCAAATCTTGTCCAAAGTAAGGATGGAACATGAATAACAACGTCAAAGAAAAATAAATTTCCGATGCAAATCTGAATGTGCTAATGTTACCATGTTATTACTACCTCATGGTGTCTAGTGGTCCTTGAAGACCTTAAAGTCCTTGAAATGTCCTTGAATTTTGTCTGTCCTTAAAAAGTCCTTGAATGTGCCTCAATTTCACGCATTGTCCTTGAATTTTCCATATTCTATCGAATCTAGAAAAGTCCCAGTTTTGTTCAACTACCCACTGTTTCCTATATGCTATTGCTTCAGGTGAGAAATGACTTAATTCCACGCAATCAATTATAAAAATGATATTTGTTTTCCTTATTTTTCGATATTGTGTACGTTGTGTGCGTATTTATTCTATTTTAATTTACGAAACGATTTTTTTTCAAACAGGTCAAGCGGTTAAGAAGTCCAGATTTCGGCAGTTCAGGACCAGAAAATAAACTCTTCGCTGTGGGAAGCGTATCCAGCCTCTCTCCGTAAGTATATTATTTTCCAATCTCCCTCTCAATTTAAAGGAATTGATGTTAACTTTGTGACTCATCTATTTGATTTAGAAAGCTTGACTCTCGCAAGTGTGACTTATATAATTTGCACATCATATACCACTCTACGATAATTATTATTATGCCCAAAGTTGACAAGATTTTAAACATTATGAGCGAATTTGAATCAGTCCGAGAACAGGCTGACGAGCAACCTGAATTAAGGTTTCATGGGGGTATGGGTAAATTAAAAAAATGACAATTTTTCTTGATTCTTACCCTAATTCTGCATGCCAAGAGCTTTAATTTGGGCTAAACCTGAAAAATTCGGATTAAAAGACAAGCACAGGGGTGAAAATAACCAAAATTGTCCTTTTCCAACTACTGATATAGAAAAATGAACCTATAACAGACAATATTTGAAATATCAGGAACAAATATAAATCAGATCAGAGCAGGTCGGCAAGTATCTTTTCTTATTTCTTTTTATCACATCTACGAAAGGAATAAATTAATAAAACGATAGCATAACGAATTTTATTTTCCATCCCAATTTCACATACCAAGAGCTCCAATTTTAGCCTTCTCCGAAGAATATCGGACTGAAAGTAACAAAATTGTCTTCATTTTTCATATTTTTTTACCTCTGCTATCAGTTTGGGCAATCCTCAAAGGAAGTCATAATTCTAAAAGCAAAATGTCCAACAAAGAGTTTTAAAAATCCCTTAATTTCCTTACTCTTTTCCTCTTACTCTCAAATGATTTTTTGTTTATAATTCCGAATTCAAATAGGAATCACAGTTTTTCTAAGGTTAGCACTATTTTTCTTCGCTATTGAGTGGTTGCCTTATGGTGCGATAGGACTATTTTTTTGTAGGCGTGTTCAAAGACAGGCAGACGTGTATGTTAAAGGGTTTTGTACGAAACCATAAAAATCTTTTAATGTACATTATTTTCACGATTTTTTCCGTATGGTACACTCCAAATCCCTTGGATCGAAATTCTGGTCCAAGCAATGACCAAACCTGCGATTTTGGTCCAATGGACTGACTTTCTGGTCCAATCGACGACTTTCTGGTTTCATGGACCAGAAAGTGGTCCAGGCTTGGACCAGGAAGACTACGAGAATTCCGTCCAATTGGACCAGATTTTTTTTTAAAGCTGCTTGGACTAGGATTTCAGTCCAATAGACCGAAATATCGGTCCAAGGGATTTAGAGTGTATCATATTCACAGTCCGCATTGTTTAACTTTGGAAAACTGTATGGTAATATCAAAGCGTCCATATACCTGTATCCATCAGTTTTAAGATTCTCACCGTCCTTCCCAAAACAAATTCATTATCCTGGAGGACAGGTGGTCCACCCTTGAATAAAGTGTATGATAGTTATCTAGTAGATTAAATTCATCAGACGCCTTATTTGACGGATAATTTTGGGTTGATTCTCTGCATTTCATCTGTTGGGTAGTTATTGGATCATCTAGTCAATATCAGTACTTTTCGAAATTTAGCATCACTCGCACTTCAGCAGACATAGTACAAATATAACCATACATTTATCCGTCAAGAAGCTTATATGATGAGGTTCGGTTTAAAGGTTATATTTTAGTTTCTAGTGAAATGAAAAAATCTTAAAATTCGAAATAGACTTTCGTTTTTGTCCTGCAATAGTGAATTGTATTCAACGTGATATTGTTCAATTCGTCCATGAATTGAATTGAATTTTTGCAGTTGCAGTAAATCGCAGACATGCAATCGAACTAGTAGACCGCTCTTCGGCAGTGAATTGTTCCGAACAATGACGCCTTGCAATTGAAAATGCGGGTTTTGAATGGTTTTTAATTGAGAAATGTGTAAAATTGCAGAATTCGGAGCTACCCAGTTTTGAGACGTTGAGTTAGAAGAAATTCGGAATCCCCTTCAGGACACTGTTTTGTGATCCAGAAAGACATGCGATAAATATCCACTAGATTGAGATTTTTAGTTTCAGAGAAGTGTACAAATTTGTCTTCATTTGTTTTTCAATAGGGTTCTTAGATTTTGTTTCAAGTTGTGGTCTCTACAGCCCCTACCCTCTCTGAAGCCGGCATGTTTCTCTGGGAGAATGCTACATGCATAAGCCTACATCGATAACCTGGATGGCAGCAACTATGTAAACATCTAAGTTATTGAATTGTTAAGAATATTACCTCTTCAAATAGGAGGATCTCTTTCATCGTACGTTTTATGCAACATGTACATGTCGACCGCAGACGGTTGACCAAGGACAGTCAACCTTCTAAAAAAAATCGTTTCCCAAACCATCAGGACCTGTTGCAGAATCCCCTGCTGTTTTTAGATTTTATAGTTTCAAGAGATTTAGTTTGAAATTTTCTTCCTTCGTTGCTTTAATTTCTAGTCTGTATGAATTACAAGCTTGTATTAATTGGTTGGACGAATTTTCAGAGGGATTGCGCGTATACCGTTTATATGCACTAGAGGCAAGCCTTTTAAGATTAGGGCATCAAATTGAATCAAGTATTTTCATGATCCCCTGATTTGAGAGATTGAGCAGAGCTCCTATGGATCAGCACACCTGTCTCTTGCATGGCTTTTTTTATAGCTACTATTAAATTGTGGTGTAATTCTTCTGTACGATTATTATTTTTGAAAAATATGTGGGCACTGTGATATTACACGAAAAAAGGTCTCCTCACCTTTTTTCCATTTTATGATTGTTGATACCGGAATAGAATCAATTTTTTTCTTAAAAGTAGATTCGTCAAAACAAGGTTGAACTAGTTTATTCAAGATAATTGTTATAAGAAGGTGTTTAGATTGATTTGATGGATTAGGAACCCTAAAATCGTCTACTAAATTCAGGTAACTGATGCTAATCCAACAGATGCCAATTGGGCTGCGTCCAGTACTCACTAAATACGCCATATGACCAGGATTGTCAAAGAAAAAACGAGCATTGCGAAGAATAGAATTCAAAGGTTCGAGAATTTCTACAAGTTTTTTCTCTCACAATTCGAGGTCTACAGATACCCTCTCTGGCATGAAATTTGATTTCAATAAAACTTCCTAGTCCACACAATTCATAGAGGCAACGCGAGCAATAAAATTGCCTAATAGAATAACATTAAAATTATTGGAAAAATCGTTGTCAAGGAAGTATGAAACATTTTGTAGCGAGCCAACGAAAAATTCAGTGTCCGCGCTGGTGAAAAATGAAAATTTCCTATGTAGAGTGCATAGTTACCCAAAAAAAAAGCTTGATAAATAGCAATAGGTTCCTGACTTCCGATTGGCTGTGTGCGAAGGATAAAATATTTTTAATTAGAGTGATCAGACCCCCACTACATCGACCTTTGCTTTTCTCCTTTTTAGGACCATTTAGCCATGATTTAGTAGCAGCACAGATTCATCAAGGCTACCTTCCTTTTCCTGAGCGAATTTTGTCTCTTAAATGTATCCAGGGATCCAGTTCTCTCCGTTTGCCCTCTGATTGTTTGACCCAGCAGCTGTGTTATTGTCTTTGTTCTTCAGTTAAAGCGACTCATCATTGCTTGAATTTGTCAACGAATATTTGCTGCGGATGACTTATTCCTCATTACTTATATTATTCAAGTCCTCCAGAGTGATATTGATGTTATTTGTATGTGAACCTGAACCGGTAATACGGAAATGAAAACCAAGTTTCTGGAATTTTGAAATCGCTTGTCCGAATGCCTTGTGCTTCTTGACGGATCCCGGGTGCAGATCGTACTTTGCAAAAATATTGGTAGATTGGTACCTCTAAGTTTAGTGTGATTCATAGAGATACTATCGAATACTTCGATTCCAAACGACAGGTCCAGTTTTCAGTGTATCAAAATTTTCACCTTATGTAACAGAATTAGGAAAGTTTCTGTCAGATTACCAAACATTTCAAAAACAATAAATTGCGCTTGCCTAGCAGGTGCGTTTGTTTGGCTAATTGTTCCTTAAGGACGGGGTTCTCCACTTCCATTGCACCAATTCTCAAGGAACTTAAGAAAACTTCAATTTATGCCACAGAAGCCATTTTTGAGGATATCATGATACATCACAGTTATTCAAGCATACTTCTATCAATGATTTTAGGGAATTTTGTAATCGAGCTGATGCGAAAACAAACACGACCGTCTCATCCAACAGCTGAAGCGTAACTAATCAAATATTGGTCTTATAAATTTTGTTTTCTAAATCGCTCAAAATAATGTAACATTACAGATTTTTGAGGGCTTGAAACATAGCAAAAAAAGTTTTGTTATTAAAAAAAAAACATGTTTTTTGGCCATTTTCGAGGAATTCTATTTTGGGAAAAAGGTGTTCTTTTCAATTTATAGTTTTTTCTAATTTTCAAAACAATAGATACCTTCTTCTTAATTTTCAAACATCTGAATTTTGAATACATGAAGAAAATGGACGATATTCGATTTCAAAATTTAAACAAATATTTTTTCCAGACGTCCACCCTAATCAAGAACTCTAATCAAAGTCGGGAGAAAAAGTACTGACGTCTCACTTTGAAGCTCTACCACTCGCTCAAAAAAAAAAAAAAATCGCAGAACATGGAGATACATACCAAAATATTCTTAACATAATAGCTGTGAATTGATTAGAAGAGGACAATATAGAATAATGATTTTGATTTTCTGCTTCAAAAACTTGTAAAATTTTCTGTGATCAGCGAGCGCAGATTGTTGGCTTCCAGTCTCTTGAATGTCACCGTAGATTCATTAATTAAATTTCGGCAGAAGATTCTAAGAAATAAGTTTATTTGATTTGAAAACTATGTTGAATCATACATTTGAAACTGTAATCCAATATAAAATATAACATTGTTATATATAACAATAAGTTGCATAGGGAGTGTTTATTAATTCCATTTTTGTGAACTGTTTGAAAAACCAGCTCATTTGCATTGAAAAATTTGTTTTAATATAAGTCGGAACTGTAAATAGTGAACGACGACTCAAGGATTCGGTTGTCTGCTCTGTAGTGAAAAGTCGATTCAGTCTATGCCCACGGCTTTTGGGTAGTGGCGTTAGTTTAACCTTCTTTTTTTTTTAGGGATCTCTGTCTCGTTTAGAGCAGACAATGCTTTAAGGACGTTTTCCATTACGGCTTTTTCAGTATATCAATTTATTAGGATCATGATTATTCAGGAAAATTTAAATCAGAAATGATTAATTTTATTGGTCTTTCAACTTTGGAAATGAGACCGCTGAATCGAGATAGTTCTTACAAGCTACATTTCAGCCTAGAATCTCTATCCAAAAGCGAGATAATTATTTTTCACGTATCTAGCTCTACCGATCACAATAACAAAGGAATTCAAATTTTGAAAATTGACAATTGTAAAGGACAGGTTAAAGAATACTCACGAATTTTTTTTCCTAGTACCAATTTTTTCACTTGTGGAGGACTTCAATGTCAGGGTATGAGAAGACGAGGGTCTTTTTTCTTACCTTTTCTTCTCTTGTTTTTTTCACAAATTTCCTGTCACCACGAACACAAAAATTGTTTTCAAGGATATTATGTTAAGGAATATTTTGGTATATGTCTCCATGTTCTGGGATTCTTCTTAAGCAAATGGAACAGCTTTGAAATGAGGTGTCAGGACTTTTCGTCTGGACTTTAGTGATCGTTCTCCTGCCATGTTATGGCAGGGAGTATATCGGATAGCAGCCAATCAGTTTTGAACTGTAATTCCATTGTCATTCTTATCGTTTATACACATAAGTTATCAGAATAATTTTTTCCCCTAATATGTTCCTCAAGTCTCCACTATCCGTTAACATTAAAAATATAATAATAATGAGTTTCAAAATAGATAGGCTTGTTGATGCTTATCCTGTTTTATATTTTATCTGATATTCTCCTTTTTTTACAGAAGTACTCCAAGTCGTTCCTCCATAAAATCAGGACCTGGTAAAGTTCTAGTTTGTTATGGAGAAAAAATAAAATCATGGAAAAATGAAAAGCCCACTCGTATCACTATAAATCCAAATGATGATCCTCACGTTTCAAGCGATGCGAGGTACATGTTCGACGTAATCACGGATGCAGCTGCCCAAAGAGCAGTCGCTTGCATGAAATTGGGAAAAGAAGTTTGCAAAAAGTGGAATAAAATCCAGGATGATAAGTTGTTATGCACATCAGACGTAAAGAGCGTTTTCCAAACAAATTTTGTAACATGGGGGCGAGTTCGCTGTGACATGCAAGGAAAGCTTAACAAAGTTTCTACAGAATTGGAAGGCATTTTTCCCTATCGTGATCCAATTGGAGGCATGAGAATCAAATCGAGCGTTGTGCCAGTGGATTTAAGTAAAGTTCCAGAATATTCGATTTTTCCGGGTCAGATATTAGCAGTTGAAGGTACAAATATAACGGGAAACCTTTTGGAAGCAAAGAACATTTTTTCTAGTGGATATGCCTTACCTTCAGATCCTCCTCAATTGAAAAATGATATTAATATTATGATTGCGGCTGGACCGTTTACCACAATCGACGATTTGAGTTACGAACCCCTGATCAATCTTTTGGATAGGATAAAGGAAGAAGAACCTCATGTTCTTATTCTGATTGGACCTTTTGTTGAATATACGCATCCACAAATTCAATGCATACCTAATCATCGAACTTATCAGGACTTGTTCGACAAAACAATACGTACTGTAATGGAAAACTTGAAAGGGTGAGATACTTTTTAAAATTATGATAATTTTTAATAATTCTATAGTTCTCTTAATAATGTTTATTGTTTAAAATTATGTGTACATGTGCATTGTTTGAATCTCTTGCAGAAAATGATTTCTTAATTTTTCGTTACAATATTTCCACTTCCCCCTCCGTTACGTCACGTCGATGTTCGTGTCATTTAAAGTTTAGAGAGATCTGATGTGATGCACCTAGTTGACGGACATCCAGCGCGCCTCTTCCGGCCTCGCAACGTAGTAGGACTATCCTCTCACTTGCCGAAATTTGTTGTTACATGAAGTATTTCATCATCTGCACATGAGTTGTAATGTTTGAATTATTCAAGTGGATATTGAACCATTTAATGAGCCTGAAAGAGTAGGTTATAATCTAGTCGCTATAATGACTCATCTTGCATTTTGCATCAGTGGAATGTTCCTTGGCACAGTGAATTTATATACCCAAAGGTATGGACTGAGCCTGGTCATTTTCCTTTCGTCGCTTTCTCAATAGGCTTCAGCTAAGTTTAATGCAGATTTTTGATAACAAAAAAATGTGAAAAGCTCAACTGAGTCACTAGCGTCTGGCACTCACGGGCAGTAACTGCATGGGCTACATGGGGACGCAACGGGATTACACAAGTGTCAGGGGCTCTTATGTTCCTGGACCAAATATTAAGAATAAGATAATAATAACTGAGTCGTAATCAACTTAAAATATCAGCAAAAGTTCATTTTTTGCATATTGCTAAGTATTGTGAAACTTTTCGAAATAGATGGGATCTGTACGGATCGCTTAATCCCCTTAATCGCAGGGTGTCTAGCGGACTGAGAAATTCGGGAATTTCATTTAGGACCAGGAATTTTTTCTTTCTATCGCAAAATTTACTTCTTCCTGCATTACATTCTTTTCTTTGTCCAGTCAAGATCTGATTGCTTTAGGCTTCGTATTTAATACCGTCAGAGTTTTTCGATGATTACTTAATTCTTTTTTGATGAAAATTTTAGAGGATATTTCCAAAATTGTGCACATATCATTGTTTCTATTTCAATTCCATAGTAACTTTTAACAAGGAACCTGATGCATTTAAATATACACTCAGATCATATGTACAAAATTGTAAATAACTCAACGGAAAGAATCGCCTATAGACAGATCTAACTCTATTGGAAAGATAATTTCATTCTGCACAATAATCTATTTGACTACGGTGTCTGGCACCTATTTTTTTTTAAATTTTATTTTTTGTTCGTGGGGTTTGAATTGTCACATATTTGCATAAAATAGTTGAGAAAGGTTCCAAAAAATCATTTTTATTTTTCAAAACTCTCTTCATTTAGAGAAATAAGTGAAGCATCACGGTGCGCCCAAATTGAGCCCACGGTCAGTGTTCGACCTGAGCACTGGAGGGCCCCTTTTATTTTGCACCCGAATTGAGCCCAATACATCCTGCCTCCTAAATACTTGTATATGACTGGGTGCTCCTCCTACTTGTAGACGTTCTCTCGCACAACTAGGACCTACAAACTTCAAGTTATTCAGAAATAGCTTCTAATTTTACTCATGTCTATAAAACTCCACTTTACCACGAAATCACGCTAGATTCGGTTTGAAACATGAAAAATGGTATTCTCATGATTCCTAATGGAAGTTATCAGCTTTATGCAGATTTGGACCTATCCAGTTTTCGTCCATTCTCGACGAACTAAATGACGCTAGATATACAGTCTTTGTTTTGATCATGAAAAATGCCATAAAGAACTGGAAAGTTTAAATTTACAGCTTAACAACACAAAATATTATTCGAATAACTTTTTTACTATGGCATCACAATAATTCGGAAGAAATCTGCTTATCTTGAAGAAATCGATAACCTGTTAAAAATAAAAAACCTGTTATAAATCTGTTGATTCCATCACTTCGATTTAAAAATGTAGAAATCACAAAATCTTGCAAATTTTGTATTGGATGAAAATCTTCTCATGATTCCTTACATACTGCAAATTTTCAATGAAGAGTATTAGATTTGTGTACATTAGGTTGAAACCTTCCTCTCTTTGTCACAATTTTTTATCTACGTATGAAAATATCATGTGAAAGGTTCATTTTTCAAAAATTCAAACTAAACTCAAATAATATCAAGCGGAAAGCGCGAGTGTCATGATGAGAATGTATCCCTCAAACCCGAAGAAGTTTTGAGAAAATGTCTACACCCTTACTTGATGTTTAAGCATCAAAATAAATCAGTTGATTATTAGGACGGAGCGCGTAGCGCGAGGCATATCATATATCGAGTCCGAAGCGCTAGTCTCATTACGCGCGTTATATGTTAGCTCAAGCTTCGCGTTCGGCACGCGATGAGAATTTGCGGCAAAATTTTGTTGCTGTTAATTTGAAGGTTTCTTTGATATGTCGTAGTTTCTAGGGCCTATTTATTTACACTGATTTTAAATATTCAGAATTCTTAAAGACCAACATTTTTTAATAAGAGAAACTCCAAAATGAAATAATAGATAAATTTGATGTAACAATAAAGCAGTAAAATGGTCAAATTCCATTCTGCAACCAGAGTCCTAACAAGTTCTGAGGAACAACAGATATAAAAAATCGTATTCAGTTAACTCTCAGATCTTTAAGAGTCCACAACTGCACATTATTGTAACGTCTTGAAAATGGATATTGAAGACGTGTACAGGAGAAAAGAGTTGGAGATGCACGAAAAATAGTTGTTCAGCACGTTTATACACCAAAGGAACACACCATATTTTTTCGAGACATAGTGGCGAGTATCAGCATGAAGCATATAATCACCAAACCCTCAACAGACACACCATAAGCAACAGCGTAAAGAGGGAAATCGATCAAAATTTTTGTGACAGACCATCCAAAGTCATTGATCAAAACCTGGATGCAGACTCGATTAAATTACTCACGAGATCAGATGTTAAAATGAATATGAATAACATGTCCTATACGAAGTTGACGTTCATGCCAAACCTGCCACAATCAACTGCTGATGTGCATGACTATTTAGAAGCTTCTGCCATAAAGGACATTCCAGGCGAACATTTCCTTCTCTACAACGACAAAACAAACAATATCATTTTTGCCTCTGATGGGAATCTGAAATTTTTGTCCAATCATCAAGATGTCCTTCTTGGAGACGGAACTTTCCAATAGTGTGAAAAACCATTTTACAAATATTCACATTGCACGCTTACGTCAATGTCAATGGGTATTGAAACAAAAATGTTTAAGCAAAGGACTTGGAAAGCTGGAGCCGAGAACAGTGATTTTTGACTTCGATATCTCCATGCATTTGGTCCTGAAAGCAGTTTTCGTCGATGTTATTATTTTTGGATGCCGATTCCATGACTTTAACATATTGGGAGGAGAGATTAGAGACGTAAATCAGTTTTTCTATTGAAGGAAAATTAATATATCATTATTGATGAAATGGGAAGATAATTTACTTATGAATAATTCGAAGTATATAGAACCTCCTGGGATATAATAGCACTCAATAATCTAATTTATTGTGTTGACATTATCTCCGAACAAACCTGGAAAACACCTGAAAATAGGAATACAGATTCTGTAGCAACCTGCGTTAATCGGTATTCAAGTAGGAGTAATTTATTTACTGGTGTATGGCACTCTGAAATTTCTGAGTATAGGGGCATTAGGAACTACTGCAGGTGGATTTTGGTGTACCTAAACATGGCCTGGAATACACTTCTAATTCTCAACTTAATACGGCAAGTAACATATCTTTGGAATCGCAAAAAAACGTAGATTTCGAGTACGATATTCATGAATAAATAATTACAAAATTGAAGAATGTGAATCGTTTGTTAATATTCTTTTACAATCCACAATGCCTTGATGAAACTCGATACTAAGTCGACACATTTCGGCAATCAATGAAATTTGATTTATTAACATAAGAGAAATAGTATAGGCCTTAACAAAATTCATTATCATATTCAACGTGAAATACAAAAATATTAGTACTGTAATATAATGATTGATTAATTAAATATATAACAGGATCTTGCAATTCTCTGAAAAATACGACTAACTATTCTAATATATTGATTTATCAATTAATGAATATTTCATTTTTAGAAGAACTTATTGTCCATCCATACCTATGTATTACTTGAATGAATTGTCGTTAGTGTTTCATATTATTAGATATTTAGTTGTGGATAATATAGTATCCAAGTATTTATGTTATCAAATTCTTTTAAATTCCCTAATCAAGCATTTATCCTACTAATAGGAAGTACAAGTATTATTACATTCATTTGTATGAAAAAATGATTATTTCTATTCATGAAGAAATCGAGCAATATTTTTCGACAGCGCACATTTTGGAAATAATAGGATTATCTGCAGGCATAGAGAAGAGAAGGTTCAAGGTTGATTGGAGATTGAGAACATGAGTGCTCGATGTGCTAAAAGTCTTCACGAAAGATTCTTGAGGTGGGTCATAGCAGTTAGTTGGAGTTATCGAGGATTTATGGGAAGGGGGGAGACAGCCAATGAGAAAAGAATGTGGTATTCATGAAGGGAGTATAGAATGGCAGGAAATAGAATAAGAGATGTTGGTAAGACATAGAGAGGACGGATGGTGGAAAATTATAGAATTACAGTATAAAAAGTGGTTTACATGAGATAGTAAATGGGTGGGAGGACCAGAATACCTGGCATAGGTAAGAAAGGAGAATAAGTGGAATAGAGTGGTATGGTTTAGAATAGGGGGAGGGAGGAGTGTCTGTACTGGATGGAAGAACGGGAGAAAATATGTAGATTATGTGGTTTGGAAGTGGAGAAAGACTAAAAGAACTGAGGGAAGATAAAGCCAAGGGTTTGTCCGGATAAGAGGATTCAGAGACATAAATAAAAAAGTAAAGGACATTCTTAAATTAATAGATGGTAAGATGAAATGGAAGCCATATAAGCTTTGAACATGCATACATAGTATGTGGTTGATATCCATTAACCGAAAAATAAAATTTAAGCGTCATACTTGAGTTAGAATAAGTAACTTAAGGCACTTATGCAACTCATGGCGAAGGGAATGGAGGCCCTCAAATCCGTGAAAGGGACAAGTTTTAATACAGTGACATACAAGTATTTGCAGGACTGTACAAGGACAGTGTGCAAGATACATGCAGCGGACTTTGTTATTTAAAGTATGGGAAGACAAGCTCTAAAAAGTCACAGTGAATGAAACAAGCATAAAGAACGCCTTGATAGCATTTAGAAACTCTACTTGTTCAGTTTTCTTCGCAACCTATCGGATCAGCTCCGTTTTCTCGGCCCGTCATTTATGTATATGTTTCGCCCGTTTCATCCATGTCTGACACCAGATTAAAAGAAATATCCGCAACTTCACCAACTGTTTTAAAACATGTTTCTCTATCTGATTTGGATAAGAAGAAAAAAAGCAGGAAAGCTGAAACGAATTGGTGCTTTTACACTGTGATTTCACATTGCTCTCTAAGGCATGCAGCAAGTGCACTTGACATGTTCGAGCTGATTTCTACTGACAGAAAAATCGCACAAAAAATTTGTTTACAGAATTAAAAATACTCTCCCTTCTGTTCATGGTCTGGTCCGCTCTTTGCCCAAGATAGATAAATGTGGAACAGTGCACTTAATCACAGCAGAAACAGGGGCTGCAGAACCGTAAAACGAGAATAAAGATTAATGAGATAGTGGTGGTGTTGATAAGGTGTGTCAATAAGTGTGTCCTACAAATATCTAAGCGTTCTTAAGTCTGAGGATATTCGCTTTACAATAGTTGAGGAAAGCCTCATGACTGCTTTATCTACAAGACTCAGGTTGGTTCTGAAGATATTACCTTGGCCAAACAATTTAGGGCTCATTTAGGTTAGCCTTGAAGATGTGAACTGCAATGTTTACAATACGCCGACAAGATTCGTAGTTTTGCGCACGATTGAAACCCGAAAAAACTCCTTTTATTAGAATAAATCATTATTGAAGCATTAACTCTATTATTGAATTCAGGGTTATAAACACCTGTGGAATCTCTGTCCTCACGTGCACTTCTGGGCTAATCGAATGGTTATTAAAAGGGTAGTTCTTCTACGAAACAATCTTGATTACACGTCCTTGAAATTGTCACCAGCAGGAGCCTGTAATATCAGGGCAGAAACCTTAGAGGAATCAGAGTTAGTTAATTAATTTATAACATGAAATTGATACTCCGATAATATAAAACCATTCATTCATTACCTAGGTCGAAAAATTATGCGGAGTGAAAAAATTATACATAATTTTGTCCACTATGCTCTACTTTTCCACGCGGGTAGTGTCATAAAATGATGTATTGCCGGAATATTATGCGCGTAGCTTTATTTTTTCCCCTAAGGGAATAACTGGGATTACTTAACTTGATTACGAAATCCTTTGTGCATTAGGAAAAAACAATTTGAATTCCTTGAAATGCAGTATATTTCTGCATTTAAAGATTTATATTTTATAGGGTGTGTTATTTGGTGAGACATTTAATCAATTTTTTGGTAAGGTTTTCTGAAGAATACTTAGAAGTCGCCACGAACAATAAATAATTCTTGCCATAGACAAATCTTGATATTTTGATTTCTACCATTATTATAATATCTCATCATGTGCAATGCAGGAAACTATATCAGGTTACCCTGCGTCTGTAGAACTTTGTTTGTTTTAAACGAAACTAGAAAAAGAATATCAAATCCTTTTGAGGAACGGCGTTTTAGTGTTGGCACGTTCAAATATAGGTATAATTGTTCTCTTTGTGACATGAATCTTGTGTATCTATATTAAGGTGGTCTTTCAAATTCATATTCTTTGGAGTCTCCTCCAGTTTTTCCCGAATGCCAAAAGAATCCATAAATTTGAGCAAAATCATTTAATATATCCACCCTTGCTTCAAATACCAAATTTACCCATTACTCTTAAATGAGAAGGAGGCAGCTTCTTGCCAACGTATGATATGAACGCAAAAGTATAATATCAGCGTAGCTAATAACACATGTGTCTGTTAAGAATACCTCAAAGACAAGATATCGGTCATAATTTCTAACATTATTGGATTTTAAGACCCTTTTATGGGGCTCCAAGAATCCTCTATAATTATTGCTAGTAGGAGGCTCTGCAGTGGTAAGGTAAATTATCAGATTGGAAGTCTTTTTTGAAAAAAGGTTTGTAAATAACTAAGTTTTAATTTTATACTTTTTTTCTCCTTTCCAATTGTTAGAACAATTTTCATTTTCTTGAACGATTGATTTCTGGTACAAATTGAAAAATAGGTGCATATTTTAGTAATAAAAATGTTATCACTCCTTGAACTATTTTGGAAACTATTTACACAAATTTTATGTGTTTGAATACATCTAGCTCATTAAAGAGCAACAGGAAAAAAAATATTTTTCAACAATGTTCGAACGAATTCGGGTTATCTTTTGTACCTATTCATTTGTCAATGTCCCTCTTGGTTTTCTAAACGATTTGTTGCAGTTCAAACATTTACAAATTATTCCAATTACTTTTTTTCTAAAATTTTTCTAATTTCCTGTTTTCTTCATTTTATAGTTTTTTTTATCAGTGTTGAAACTACAAATGTTTGTCCGAAGTATTTTCCAAGTGTTTAAACAACATTTAATTATTTCAATACATTCTTCAGGGGAAACGAAATGGTTACTTCTTTACAAGTTTGAAATAGTCAACCTCTTTCTGAATTTGAAAACATTCCTAAGGAAGTTACTGTATGCTGATAATACTTCGTCGTTGAGTGATGAATCAGCGATCTCAAAAAATGTCTTTGATCAAGTTTCAGGCAAATCTGTAAAATTTTAGAAATTTTGACCTTCATATTGAATCCGTCATTTAGAATTGGTAACTTTCGATGCTAAAGGCGAGATAAACAATCTCAAAATACCTACTTGTATCAATTTTCAGGAAATTGGTGAAACAAATTAAAAATTTTGGTCTTCATACTGCATCCGCTATTTTGGATTTGTGACTTCATACGTCAAATTCAAAGTTAAGGACTTCAAAAACTCCAACATACCGAGTTAATGATAGTGTTTTCAAATTTTTGATGCTATATTAGATCCGTCATTCGGAGTTCGTTACTTTGGCATCGTAATCGAAATCAGCGACCCTAAAATACCGTTTCTATCAAATTTGAGGCGAATGTGTGAAGAATAAGAACATTTGGCCGTCACACTAGATATTTCATTGTTAATTTGTATATTTTGACGTCTGAATTGAAAACAGCTACTTGGGGTGGTAAGTTGGTCGTGGGGGCTGAGGCATGAGGTTTGGACTCACGCCGCCTGGTTTCGAGTTCGATTCATGCCTCGCACTTTAAACATGTTATGTAAAGGAGGGGTTGGTAAATATAAAGGAGAGTTGTCATGAAAAGACTCTCAAATCCGTAAAAGGGAGAGAGCATAAAAAATATCCCAGTTGAAAGCAGCTATCTCACAAACCCTCCAATACCAAGTTTCATACGAACCTGACGAAATCTTGAATTATGGTCAATTTTCGATAACTTGGAGCCTACTGTGACAAGTAGAGTTCCTATCTTGTTGTGTTCTCAATGTTGTGTATTTGCCAATGTTTTATGATTATTTGCAGGAAATGTACGCAAGTAGTGATTGTTCCTTCGTATCGAGATGCTCATCATGAACCAGTGTATCCAACTCCGCAATACTATTTGTCCAGGTCATTGCAAAATCCAAATCTCCATTCTATGCCAGATCCTTGTATGCTAAATATTGACGGACTGATGATAGGAATCTCCGCCGTTGATATTCTGAAACACCTTGGAAACGAGGAATTGAGTTCGTAAGTATTAAGCAGAAAAAAACTGTTTATCATGTGAACGCCTTGAAAAGTATATAGATAGTACCACATAAAACGTGTCTTCATGTCCATTAAGGAAACTAAACATTATCTCATGATCATAAACCTCCGTTTTTTTCACCATTTTACCCTGGAGTACATTGCATAAAATTTGCTTCTATGCAAAGATCATTTACTCCTATGTATATTGGATGGTTATATAAAAACATTCAATATACTATGTAGCCTTATAACTATACTGAGTATGCACAATTTACTATAAGTATATGGTATTGCACCAATTTGCTTTGTTCTACTTACAAAAAAAATACGATTGACATGGCGGATACGATTAATGTAAACTGGAGATGAGGTAAAGGGATACCCGAAAAGTAGTATGGTGTGAAAGCTATCATCAAAGCTCAATATAAATCCGTATACGATTTATTACTATCAAGTCCTGTCTGGATTCCTGGAGAAGAACTAGAGTCTATCTTTATGCTTTCCTAGCAAGGGGACATTCCAGAAAATTCCAAATACCGTGAACGTTTCTAGTTTCTTCGATGTCGACTTGAGCTGAGCTTGTTCTGTTCAAATCTAGTTCAAATTTGAGTTCACCAAAAAGCTCGAAAGTTTGAAGTTAATAATAGATTTATAATCAAAAATGTAGAATTTTGCAATTTTTACCCTTAATTTTTATCATCATTTTCTGAAGGGTTTGTTAAAAAAGAACGTGGGCAATTACATTGAAAACGATGGATTCGATTCTTGTAGAGATATTGAGCATTTTTGGTAATATTTCTTTTCCTTTCTGCACGTT
>WSXT02129044.1:0-10751 GCA_011762715.2 Neuroterus valhalla
TGGTATTTTCAAAATTCAAAAATATAAAAGAAAATGAGAATTTTTAGCCAAACAACGCAAGATTGAAAAGAAAGTAAGAGAGAAAACATATTTCTTCTTGGCAGCCCTACAAGATCGTGAATAAAACTTTTTGAATTTTCTCAAAAAATAAAAAATTCCAATTTTGATCGCACAAAAAATATTTAAAAATAATCTGTGAACTTGATAACTTTTGGAAGAATGATCATATTCGATCGTGCATTGGCACCCATTTTAGGAACAAAAAATACAAGTCGAGTTGGTTCACCAGCTGTTTTGGATCAAAAATAAAAGAGGGGGAGCATTTTGAAAAATTTTTTGACTTTCTTCTCCAAGACTCAAAAATTTCAAGGACGGTTCTTGTAGTAAGTAAAAGGTTAAACAATTTATCCTTATAATTGTTTTCGATAAAAACAAAATTTTCAGAGTTGTGGCATTTTCAAAATTCAAAAATATAAACGAAAATGAGAATTTTTAGCTAAATAACGTAAGAATAAAAAGAAAGTCAGAGAGAAAAAATGTTTCTTCTTGGAAGCCCTGCAAGATCGTGAATACCACTTTTTAAATTTTCTCAAAAAATCGAAAATTTTAATTTTGATCGCACAAAAAATAATGAAAAACGAGGTACGAGGTATACAAATTATTTTTATATACATTTGATGCGTTAGAGTTAGAAATTATATAGAAAATTCAGCGTTTTGGACAGATTTTGTTTTGTTTTAATCGTTACCACGCTTTTTAAACAATGGAAAATTCAATTCGGTAGCCAAACTATGCAATATGTGAATATCAGTGGCGAGTATTGTAATAAGAATGTGTTCCTTGAGGCCAGTAGAGCCTTAAGTAAACTTAATATAGAAAAGATTTCATCGAAAATGGAAAAAACATTCAATACCCTCCATAGAAGTAGAGGTTTTCAGCAGTTTTCCAATATTCGCAACTCTGTGTATGCATTGCATTGTAATCTGAATCAAGCAACCAAATCCAATTATTTGTTTTTTGTCCATGACAGTTGGTAGCAATTACTGTCCTGGCTGCATCTTAAATGCGCCACACTTCGAATGACGTTCAATTTTCATTCTTTATTCAAAAACAATCGCCATAAAAATGAAAAATGCTTCATGAATACCAGTTTCGAGTTACTGTTTCATAAATTTAGACCAAATTTTTTCATAAACTGGTCTAAACGGATTCAAATGTTGATATTCACTTCGTCTCAGAAGATTGTAATCTGAGTAAAATTTCGGCGTGTTAAAAAAGTGAAAAAATAGAATGGATGGCTCATATGATTCATATGGTAGAATTGCTATATTGAAAACAGATGTTCCATGATATACTAAAGGATTCTTGAAGGTTGGGCGAGACATCCCAGCATCACCCCTAAAATCCACCTCTAGTGTATGCACACCTTAAATATTGGAAATCACAAGTTTGAATTTCGATATTTCGAAATTAGAGAACATCAAATATCTTATTTTTGTATGCTCCGTATTATAAGTTGGACGAGACATTTCGGCATCACCTTCAAAAGCCACCCTCATTATATGCACATGTATAACTTAATTCAAAGCGATGTTGTGCTTCTCTGATGTTCATTCGTCTGAGCGATAGATATATTGAAAACAGAGGTGTTGGTGTTTCTTGACACACTTCAGACAACAAATAAGAATCAAGATGGACCAATTCTTTTATTAATAACAACGTTTCGAGAGTCCAACTGATCCCCTCATCAGGTTTCATGTTAGTGTAGGTCAATATTTCAAAAATATATTTGGAAATTCCAAAAAAATTTTTTTCCCTTTTCCCCTTCATGTGATGCAAAATCATGGTTCAAAAAGAGAGAGAAAAAAAGGACAATACTCTCATATTCATCTCTCGATGTTTTAATCTGTATGTATTTCTATTCGAAAATATTTAGAACCAGGATAGAAGGATGGAGACCATGATTGATTCACTATGTGAATTTAGTGTTGTAGAAGAAACAAAAGTATGACAAAATAAAACTAAATTTTGATAGGAGACATGATGTCTCTCAATGTCGAGCCTCAAAGATGGAGCAAAATGTTTGTTTTGTCTCCCATCAAAATTTATTTTTATTTTTTCACATTTTGCTTCTTTTACAACACTAAATTCACATTGTGAATCAATCATGGTTATCATCCTTCGCTCCTGGTTCTACATCTTATTCTACATCCTAATGTTTTTGAATGGAAACACATACAGATTAAGACATCGAGAGATGAATATAAGAGGATTGTCCTGTTTTTTTATCTCCTTTTGAACCATAATTCTGCATCACATGAAGGGAAAAGGGAATTTTTTTTTAAATTCTGCATATATTTTAAAAATATTGACCTATACCAACATGAAACCTGATGAGGGGATCAGTTGGACACTCGAAACGTTGTTATAAATAATAATAATTATAATAATAATAAATGAAAGAATTGTACCATCTTGATTCTTCTTTGTTGTCTGAAGTATGTCAAGAAACACCAACACCTCTGTTTTCAATGCACATGTAATATATAAGAATCAAATTTGTAATTTTTTACATTTTAGGTATGCATCTAAAAGAGGTGGCTTTCAGAAGTGATGCCGAAATGCCATACTACACCTATAATACGGGACATGAAACATTAAATTTTTGGCATTTTTTGATCTACGAATGCCGATAATAAAACATGTTCTTCACAGGTCTGAATAATGGATTGTGTGTGAGGAAAGTTCACCCTCAAAAAATAAAAAATTCGAAAATATATTCTGACAGGACATCATTTTTTGTCGTTTTTTATCATTTAAACAAAAAAATTGGGAAAAAAATTATTCCTCGTAACTTTAAGTACGTGCGAAATGCATAAAAACCTTTACTTCGAACGGCTATATCTCAAAAACTGGGATTCTCTGGACCTAATGCTCCTGGAGAATTTCAATCTACACATCGAGAACTTCCAGGAAAAAAAGTTTCAGACAATTTAGCAGAAAGCCATTCCCCATGCAAATTCTGGGGTGTCCTTGGTTATCCCCATTTCTTTTTCATAAGTGCATATCATGCGAAGTGTCTCGTCTCGAAATTCGGGATGAATACTCAAATATTTTTTATAATATTGGCTAGTCATCCAGAATTTTTGGGACGACCAGTCCATCCGCTCTTCCAACTCCCTCAATTTTTCGGGACGACTAGACACAGCCAAAATTATGACTTCGAAATTTTTCCATCCAACTCGTACTGATTCCCTTATTAGACAGTAGAAATTTTTAACTCACATCCAATAATTCAGTAGAATGTGTTGATTTACTTGACGATGATAAATTTGAAATGTCAAATACAAGTGACAGAAACTCACGTTCACCGAATATAACTGACTTCATTGACTTTCTTGACCTAATTTGACTTCAAGTGACTACAGATGGCTCCTGCTGATTCTGACATTACTATCATCGATTTCATTCAACTTATGGTGCTTCGTCGAGGATAGGCTTTCGCCAAAGCCATAATTATCTTACACTAATGAATTGTTTGTTGTAATATTTGTCCCACCTTATCTTTGGACCCTAATGGAGGTTCGTATAGACTTCTTCTTTCCGAACATTGCGTTGTTGTTTGTTTTTGTTTGAATTAAAAATCAAGTAATTCTTGCGCTTGAAATGCGGCACCGCCTTGCATGCTGAATAGCAGTCATTGGCGTGCACTGCCATGCTGGCCTCGAGTATCCTCGACAATGCAACGTGTAATGTCTATGTCGACCCTGAAACGTTGGCAATGAAAATTTCGGAACTGGGCGTATTACCATGATTATTGGAAATTTCGAAATGTATTTTCGGTGCTAGCACTGCGATGGGTATGATGAATGCGTCAAGATATATTTCATTTAAAATAAAATATTTAAAAGTTTGACAAAAAAAAAAAAAAATTATTCATTACTAAAAGATATAATATTCAACAAAAGAGTTGAGTTTTCAGGCTGAAACGACAAATGTTTCAGAAAAAAGACGACCATTGAAACGAAAAACAAGAATTTTTAATAATTAAAAAGCAAACAGTTCAATTTTAAACTGAATGGACGAATATAAAAAGATTGTATTTTCAACCGAATCGTTGAACTTTGGAGTCAGAGAAGGTAATTTTTTAAAGGACCTCCGGATTTTTTGTCCATTTTTTATTAAATAGTTACAGTCTTCACGAAAAATATTAAAGTTGATATTCCATCCGACGCAACATCCGAAATTTAGAATAAAAATCAGTTTAATCAAACCCCTTCACCATAAAGATTAACATTTTAACCAAACTTTTGAATTGAAAAAAAAACTAATTTTTGAAATAAAATGGACGATTTTTTCGCTAAAAAGTTGGAAGTCAACCAGATCAGATTATCCAGCTAAAAAGAAAACAGATCACAACCATATTGGTATGAATTCCTAAGCCAAAGAGGCATATTTTATCGCAAACGTTTCTATTTGCGACAAAAATAATCGAATTTTCAACCAAAGAGCACAACTTTCTACCAAGAAAGTTTATTTCAACAAAAAAACATCAATTTTCTACATAATTCGGGATACTTAAATTTACAACAGGAATAAAATTTAACTGCCCAAGTGTTCACATTTTCGATTGGGAAGATATTTTCGATTGGGAAGATTTATTCAGAACAGAAGAGTAGAAGAATTTCTAACAAAAAACAAGTATTTTTAACCAAACTATTGAAAAAAAACGACGATAAACTTCCAATCATTATTGGACTAGTTGATATTTCGTATATATATTCTATTATTTTTGTCGAAAATAGACATTTTTTCGATAAAATATGCCTTTTTCGCTTTGAAATTCGTAACAATGTGGTTGCGATTTGTTTTATTTTTTAGATGGGTAATCTTATCTGATTGAAGATGCACCTCTTTAGCGAAGGAACCTCCATTTTATTTCAACAATGAGTTTTTTTCAATTCAAAAGTTTGGTTAAAATGGTAATCTTTTCGGTGAAGGGATCAATTATTATGTTGAAAATGTTCCTTTTCCAATAGAATTCGGCTGTGCTTGATTAAATATGAAAAAAATTTTTTGTTTGAAATAACGACAATTAGATTTGTCTTAGACGATTCATCTCTCTATAGTTTGATTAAACTGATTTTTATTTTAAATTTCGGATGTTGCGTCCGATGGAATATCAACTTGAATATTTTTCGTGAAAACTGTAACTATTTAATACGAAATGGACTCAAAATCCAAAGGTCTTCCAAAAAATTACCTCCTTTGATTCCAATGTTCAACGATTCGGTTGAAAATGCAACTGCCTTTTTCATATTCGTCCATTAAGTTGAAAATTGAAATATTTGCTTTTAAAATTTTATTTAGTAAAAATTCATGTTGTTCGTTTCAGAGGTCGTCTTTTTTCTGAAATATTTTGGAACAAATCATTTAAAAATTTCCAATAATACAAATCATGGTAATACGCCCAGTTACGAAATTTTCATTACCAACGGTTCAGGATCGACAGACGTTACCCGTTGCATTTATCGAGGATATTCGAGGCCGGCATGGCTGTGCACGCCGATGACCGCTATACAGCATGCAAGGTGGTGCCGATTTTCAGGCGTAAGAATTACTTGATTTTAAATTCAAACAAAAACAAACAAAAACGCAATATTCGGAAAAAAGTCTATACGATCCTCCATTTGGGTCTAAAGATGAGGTGGGACAAATATTATAACAACCAATTCATCAGTGTAAAAGAATTATGGCTTTGGCCAAAAAGTAAGCGCAAGACGATAAATTCAAATTCCCAAATGTATTCAAGTCACTTCAGCTGACCCAAAGTGACTTAAAGTGATTTCAATCTATCGAAATTGACGTCATGTGACAGCAAATGACAACTACCGACTTCAACTAATTGCAACTATCTTTGAGTAACTATGCAAGATTGTCAATTCCTCCTTTCTCTCTTACTTATATTACTCAAAGAAACCTTTGATTCCAGAGAAATGTATTTATTTTTCCCCACCGATTAGGTAAATGCGCACATCACTCGATTATAAATACTTCTTGAAAGGTCTTCCACCTCTTAAAAATGTGAGTGAAACCATCTGCATTTTCGAACAGCTCTCCCCTATACTTTGCAGCCTGAAGTGAAGCGATTCTGATATGGCCCTGGCACACTTACCGGATCGGCTACTGATTGCACCGGTACAGCGATAGTTATGCAAATCTGATTAGTATCCCCGTATTCATAAACCCCGAAGAAGTCGAGGCACTACTCTCTAACATCAATATTCGTTCCTTATAGAAAATTTATTGCATTGCTTATCCCATTGACTTTTTCTCGACTCTCACTCCTCGGATTCTCACACGTCCGCCCACGCTGGGAAGACGGTCAAGGCCCAATCTTTATCGATTCCGAGTTCGATTTTGGGCTCCCGGGAAACCGAGGCGCCGCCGGCGCCGGGTCTTCCGGTCTGGCTTAAATCGCGTGCTCGCGTGACCCGCACTATGCACACGTAACTTGGCCTAATCATCTTGAATTATGATTTCGGAAGCTCGAGATCTCATATCCACTTAGGATTATTAAAATTGCACTGATTCTTTAAGTGGCTTAGACGGAAGTCCCTACTGGGTTTAAAGGTCAGCGGCAACCCAGTCGAAGATGCGTTATTATGTGAAATCCTTAAGGAGTTTAAGCTTTTAAATTCTTTGGATTGTTCGTGACGCTTCGCAGTCGATGATTCGCTTATCAGATCGACCGATCAGGATCTTCTTATTCAGCGCACGATCGGCCTCGGCCAAATCCGCGTGAAGAATGATTTATCGCGCCGAGGTAGCGCACCGGCGCCCAACCGCCTTCATGCACAACTGATTCTCCACCTTTGATTGGGCCTATTTTCAAACTGCGATGCAGCCATATTGCCAGGGAAAACATGTCCCGACGATTTGGGTGGGTGAATTAAGTACGAAATGATGTTTTATTGATTTTTGATGGGAGTGTGTTTAGAAGAGAGGATTCGGTCTTCGATGACCAAGTAAAATCACGATTGAAAGTTTGGTTACATCGATGTTTTAAAACATTTTCGAATGGGTTTCATGTTTTTTTGAACGTAATCTATAACAGTGCATAATGAGCTCCTTCCTCATCAAAGTGAGGGTATGTGAATTTAAACTATCAAATAATTCTATGTCGAGTGGGGTTAAAATGACACTGTTGTAGAGCAGCCTGTAATTGATACATTTATAATAATTATATTTGCTTGAAAATTATGCATACAAATATGCGTTCATTGACCCCTATTTGAATTGTTTTCGATCATTCTCTAAGGAGGTATCTTTAGAAAACATGATTGATTCCTAACTTGACGAAGCACTAGTATCTCTGATTTTATCTCGATAAACAGACAAACTCAAGTTCTCAGGGCTCATTTTTAAGAGTTAATTCTGCACTTTCTACTGTAATCAGCTATACACATGTCTTGATGTACTCTTACATATTAAGCAAAGCATTAAACATGACGAGAAAAATCCGTAAAACTTTGGTTAAGGGATTCAATGAACAAAATTGTTTCGAAAAATCAAGGATTACGTGACTTAATAATATATATTTGGAAAAATGGTAGAATATGTATTCAATAAATTTTTTCAGCGTCTATTAGGACAACAATCATCCTTCAAAGTTTTTAGCTTATTCTTTGTCACGTCAAACTCTTTGTTGGATCTTTAAAAGAGCACCAAAAACTATATAGATGATTTTGGTCAAGGAAATTTCAAAATTTACCCTTGACATTGAAATCTAAGAACCCCTAATAATGTTTTATGATTCCCGAGATTTTGAATTTCCAAAAGTCGGCGAATACTCCTTTTTTCTCTAGATATTCCCCTAGAAAGTGGTTGAGAACAATTATAACCGAGGACATTCAACGCACATGCCAAGGATAGTATATTATATGAATATAATATTTATAATAATTTAATTTTGTTGAGGATAACAAAATTTTAAAAATCTGCCCGCCATGCGGGCACATTCTCATTGCGCACTTCGCGCATGGCTCGCAAGTTTAAGCGCGCCTATGGCGCGCGTCTGTCGCATCTCGCGCTTCACGCTCGATGATGAATTCACCTCGCGCAGCGCGTTCGGTTGTAAATTTACCTCACGCTGCTTCCTCGGTCTTTGCACTTTACTACATTTGTATGTAGAGCTCTTGAAACACAAAAGCAAAATGTCGACTTTTTCAATCACATGATTGTGAATTCTCTTTTGTTAAAGCTTCTCCGGCTTTAACGAATACATTCTCATCGTGCATCTCGTGCTGCGCACTCAATAATTTTATTATTCCTCCGGAACGGTAGAGTTGTTTTGTTGATTCATTTTTTTTTATTTGCTGCGTACTTCTCCTAAAAATTTAATTTTTTTTTCTACGAATAAAACGAAAAGTACGCGTCTAATCGGAAAAATGATAACAAATTAATAGATCTTTTTCGGATGAACAACCTTTCTCTATCAATCTTCTGTCTTAGCCGTCGTTACTTTTTGAAAAATTTTATTATTTCATTTATACATTATCATCAGAGAAGGTATCAGATTTGTGTTAAATTTGACCCCTCCCCGCGTTTTTGTAAAATGTATGTCTGTATGTCTGCATGTCTGTGGATCTGTCTTTTAGCATGATAACTTTCGAAAAAACTAATCGGTTTGATTCGCCTTTGGTATACTCTTTTGGTGTCAGAAACTAAAGGTCAAGTTTGATTAGCCAGCTATTTTGGAAAAAAATTCAAAAAGTTAGAGCATTTGGAAAATTTTTGAGACCATTTTGTTCAAGACTTGAAAATTATAAGTACAGCTTCCTGCAGAAAGTAAGAAGTGGAACAATTTATGCGGATGATTTTTTTTTTATGAAAACAAAATTGTCAGAGTTATATAATTTCCAAAATTCAAAAATATAAACAAAAATGAAAATTTTTAGCCAAACAACGGAAGATATGAAAATAAGGTATGGAAGAAAAAATGTTTATTTTTGGGAACCGTACAAGTTGGTCTTCACAACTTCTTGAAATTTCTCAAAAAATCAAATTTTGGTTCCACGAAGAATGATGAAAAATATTAAGTTTCATTTTTTAAACAAGCTATGCAAGGTACGTGAAGATATAAATGAACAAAATTGTGCACCAAAAAAAGATCTACAAATTTTGTATAATTTACTTTTTTGATAAAACAAGTAGTTCTTGCTTTATTGAAAAAATACCATATTAAAAAAAAAATTGAACTTTCGGACGATTGTCACAAGCTTAGGAGAAAAGAAATAGACACAAGTTTCTGAAAAAGATCTATAACTTTGTTCTAATCCTTCCGATTGGACGCATAGTTTATATTTCAATCATATAAAATAAAATAAAACATTAAACAATCATATTTCCAGGAAAAGTAAACAACATATGAAAAAAATTGGGCAACAAAACTTCTCGACGGTTTAGGACAAATTCTGATCTAGTGCGCAGCACGAGACGCGAGATAAGATTGTATTCGTTAAAGCCGGAGGATCTTCAACAAAAGAGAATTCATAATTATCCAATGAAAGTACTCGTCATTTTCTCATCGAGTTTCAAAAGCTCTATATACAAATGTAGGGGAGTACAAAGACCGAGCGCGGAGCGTGAGGTCAGTTTTATCATCGAGCGCGAAGCGCGAGATCTCACAGACGCGCGCCCTAGGCGCGCTCAAACTTGCGAGCGAAGAGCGCAATGAGAACGCGCCCGCGCACCGGGCCGATTTTTATAGTTATTTTTCCTTATTCCTTATTTCCATATCTAAACATTAAATTTTTTCATTTTTCTTACGTTTTTCTACGAATGGAATAGAAATTTCTTGTCCTATCAAAAATTAAACTGTACCAAATTTGTAGATGTTTTTTTAGTGCATATTTTTTGTTCGTTCATATTTTTCCGTACTTTGCATAGTTTGACCAAATAATGAAACGTTCTATTCTTTATTATTTTCTTTGGGACCAAAATTTGAATTTTCTATTTTTTGAAGAAACTCAAAAAGTTGTGGAGATCGTTTTGTAGGGCTTCCGAAGAGAAACATTTTTGTTCTCTAACTTTTTTGTTCGAAATTGATTGTTTTTGAGACTCATTTTTTTGGTTGAAAATTTCACTGAATGGTGGAAAATGGTTTTTTATTGAAAATAAACTTTCCGATTTAGGATTGTTGAGAAATCATATTTTCGAATTGATAGCTACATTTGTGTTTGAAACTCTCCTAAAAATGCGTTTATTTTTCCAACATTTCACGAAAAATTTGTTTCCAATATTCTTCTTTATTTAGGTCACTATTTTCAATATGGAAGAATCTTTAGTCGACAGAGCTACATGATTATACCAGGATGAGTACCTTATATTTATTCTTTGAACTTACCTTGAAATTTAGTTATAAAAACCTTTTTGTTTTATCGAGAATTCGTATTTTTTCTCCTTACACTTAGAAGTTTTTCGCTTAATTTCAGATTTTTCCTTGATGAAACTAAATTATTGTGTACAAAATTGGACTAACTCCTGCAGGAGACTGGTGACCTCCTCAGTGTGCAACTTAACCAATAATAATTCATTAACAATGACAAAGCGTAAATGAATTACGCTTATCCTGGCTTAGCGGTATAATAATAATAATAATAAAAATAATAATAAGACTCGAGATTATTTTTTGACGAAATAATAATAATAATAATAATAATAATAATAATAATAATAATAATAATAAT
>WSXT02129055.1:0-10751 GCA_011762715.2 Neuroterus valhalla
TGAAAACAATACGATTCTTCCACAAAATAGTTTAGTCCTCAAACGAATGAGTGTATTTTCGACGAAGATGATAAATTGCCCGTCCAAAAACAGTTTGGATCTTTAGCAAGAAGTTGCATGTTTCAGAAAATATTAAGTATTTAACAAGGATGAATAAAATTTCAACAATAAAGTTAATTCTTGTACAAAACAGATAAATTTTCAACTGGGGAAGATAGGTTTTTGAGCAAACAGAAAATAATTGAATCAGTCTTTTCGAAAATTAATTTAGAAAGAAATATTATTTTTCACCAAATTCCTCAAAAAGAGACGAAATTTTGATTTAAAAAAACATGCATTCTCTATCAAATAGGGAAATTTTCAATTTATGACGGGTAAGTTCCGGAGCAGAAATATAATAGTCAAATTGTCACATGAAAATTCAATTTCCAATCAAATAAAAGATGAATTTTTAAGAAAATATTTACATTTTCAATCAGAAATGTAAATCTTGAAAAATGCAATCTGAGGAAACGGTTCAACTCTAAGCCAAAGAGTACATTTTTCAACCGAAAAAATGGAATCTCAACCTAGAAGATTAATGTTTCATCAGAAAAAGTAACTTTCAACAAGAAACCTAGTTTTTGCCCATATAATTGAATTTTCTATGAAATTGTTGATTTTTTGAGCCAAAAAGACGAATTCTGAAGAAAATAGTTGAAACCTCAACTGAAAGAAAATAATCTTTGACCGAACAGTTGCGTTTCAAACAAAAAGGATGAATTTAAAATCAAGGAGATAACCTCACTACTAAAAATATGATTTACCAACAAAAAGAGAATTTTCAGCCAAATAGCAGAATGTTCAACAAAAAACAAACTTTTCCAAAAAAATAGTTCAACCCTGAACCAAAACAAATCAATTTCCCATCGAAAAAGATAAATTTTCAATCAAATAAATTGATTTTCGACCTAACAGTTAGAATTTTTCAGGAAATAAACGAATTCTTAGCCAGAGAAATGGATCTTTTTAAACCAAGAAGATTAACTTCCTAATAAAAAGATGATTTTCTATCCAAATGCATGAATTTTGAAATAAATAGATGAATTTTTAGATTGAACGATATTTCCTGAGCTACACTGTAGAAAAAGTGGTTGAAAATTACCACGTTAATCAGTGGACATTAAAATACCAGTGATTAATGTGTCAGTTTTATTCTGATACTTTAAAATCACATACAGACGGGAAAATTCTCGTAACCTCGCCTTCAGGCACTTTAAGGGCAGCTGAATTTTACGCTTTTTTTGGAAAATAAACAATCAAATACCTCCTGAAAATCTGAAGTTGGCTCTTTGCATAAAACAATAACACTATGCTTATGATTTTGCAATATTTAGAATTGAATAGTTTCAGGTTAAATATTCGGGAATTCAAATCTACAATTTTTTCAGTTGAATAATTTTAATTCGGGAGAGTTTTAAATTGAATATTTTCTAAACGAAAGAGCTGAAAATTGAATTATTTCGCAATATATCAATATCTGGTTTCAAAATTGAACATTTGTAAAGAGAGTACAATTTCAAAATGATAGGACTTTAAATGATGTAATTTCTGATGCAAAGCAAATTTCATATTTTCAATATTGTAATATAATGTTATTTATTCTCTTCCCTTGTATGAGGTTATACAATCCTGAACGTTCTTCAATAAAGTTTTTTTTCGAAATATTCTGATTGAGAGGTAAATTTAGAAATGTTTATATTCGACATAAACTGATTAAAACCTATTCAATTCCAAATTGAAATACTCTTAATGCGAAATTAATGTCTATTTTCAAACTTAGAGCTGAAAATTCTGATAGATTTGAAAACCCCTTCATTCGGGATTTCCAATATAAAATTATTCAATTGTGAACGATTTTTATTCGAGAATCCATTCTCCTAATTTTAAATTGTTGTTTTTTTTGAATATTTGAATATTGAAAGATAATTATTTAAAGTTATTCAATACTTCATAATTCCATGATTAATTAAGGTTGTTCTGATTAGTAAAATTTTTTAGTTTCATTTCTTAAATTTTAATTAAAGGTCATATTCTCAAATTTTACACGCTTCGAGCTGAAAAATTTTCTTTTCAAGTACTTCATAAATTCAAAATAATTTGAACCTACTCCATCTGCAAAAGACTTATTTCCCAGAATTGTAAGCTCCGAATCAGAAATTACATAATTTCAATTCCTACCATTTTAGAATTTAACTCTCTCTAAAAATGTTCAATGTTGGAATCAGAGATTTATATACATCGAAATTATTCATTTTATCAACTCTCGTTTAAAGCTCATTCAATTCGAAACCCTCCCAAATTAAAATTATTGAACTCAAAAAATTGTAGCATGGAATTTCCGAATATTTAATCAGAAACTATTCAATTTGAAACATTCTTTTTGGGCATTGCTGGTAAGTGATGTCCGCCCATCAATTTATATTGTTTAATGGCGCACTTCAAGCGTATAAGAGTGGAATTACAAAATTCTGGTAAAATTCCCATCTTTCTGTTTTTATACGGTGAAACATTTTCAAATCGACTGGTAATTTTCAACTAATTTTTCACAGCGTAGATAGTTGAATTTCCGATGAAAATATTATTTCTTCGCCAAAAATGAAACGAATTTCTAAAAAAATGTTTGGATCCTCAACCAAAATAGCTTGACTTGCAACTGGATAGTTGCATTTTTTATCAGAAAGAATGAATTTTCAACCGAGGTCTTAGCTTTTTATTAGAGAAAAGATTAATTTTCCATTAAAAATATAAATTTTCAACTAGAAATGGAACATTTACATTTTAGTTGGAAAAATCAATTCTTAAATCAGATAAAAATCGAATTCCAACAAAATAGTTAAATCCTCAATGCAATTTCGAGTGTAATGATGAATCTTGAGATTAAAAAAATAGATTTTTTAACTTATGACTGTAACATTCAACTGAATAGTTGTACTTTCAATGGAAATAAAGTATGTTTCTTTGAAAAATATTAGTTTTCTGCAAAAAAACGTTTATGAACGTCCCTTAAGTTCAGGACAGCGAAATTTAAAAAAAATGAAAAAGTACGTACGATGTTGGGTTACGTTACGGTTCGTTACATGGGGGGGGGGGGGGCTTTTGGGGCCCTCAAATCCTTTACGTAATTTAAGTATGGTCCCTAACTAGAGGGTGCTGGAATAATTAAGAGAAGTCAATATCTCTCTAGTCGGATGCAAATCAAGAGAGGAAATAAATAATTAAACAAGCACGTGTTGAGCACACATATAAAATCCTCAAACAAACATAAAGTACGATTTCGAGCTTCATCAAATAACTGTAATTACCTAGCTGCAAGTGGTTGTGTATAGCAGTAGATTAAACTTATCTTGCGCGTGCCTTAGCATATAAACATCTCAAATACTAAAGCGCAAAAATAAAATCTTCGCTGAAACTCAAACCAAAGTTGAAAAATGGAAAAAAAATTCTGAACTCATATTTTCACGACATCCAATCTGTGACTTACAAAGTTACTAGGTCCTGAATGTCGGCGGCGTCGATTGCGTGCTGACACACTCAATGTGCCATAGCTTCCTATAAAATTAGGATTAATTTCTTTTTATGAAAATAGAATTCTTAAGATTATGTTTGGATATTTGCCCATTTATAATAGACGCTTCCAGAACGCTTCTTACGAGATGCTTTACGTTAATTGGCTAGAACTTCGATAATTATTTTGGTTTATTTATTTTTTTTTTTACCTGTTAATCCTCTGTAGCCCAAAGATGCTGTATCTAAAGATTCGTTTGTTTCTTGCTGTTGTTTTACGAAATCTGTTATGGCAATTCCCTTCAGTTTTGATGGTTGTAGGAACCTCTTAGGTATTCGAGAGAGTGGACCATTTTCCTGTGGACTATTGGGACAACCACCGAATCCAAGACCCAACAATACAGCTTCAGGATCAGCTTTTCTTAATTCTAGAAGACTTTCCACGCTGCTACAATGACTACTGTCCGATTGTAAACTTGGATCTCGTATAAGTTTGTGGTGAGGAAGGGAACTGAAAAGTTAAACACTAACAGGGTGGCGATTCAAATTTCCCACGGAAAAATATCATTTTGTACAAAAATTGGAACATTCAAACTCACCATTAAAAAAAAAAAATTATATAACGATAGCAAAAAAAACGGATTTCGAGGACAATAGTTTATTTTTCAACGAAAGTGATGTATTTTCGAATATCATTATGAATCTTTAACTAGAACAGTTGAATTTCAAACCAAAAAGATGAATTATCATCTAAAATGATATACATACTCAACCATAAAATACAATGTTTCAACAGAACAGTTAAATTTCGAACTGAAAAAGTATTTAATTTTTCATGAAAAAAAGAATCGTCAATAAGAACTTCAATACTCAAATTTTGAATTTAAAAGATAATATTCAATCAAAAAAATGAACTTTAAAATAAAAGCATGGAATTTTGTATTGAAATAAGTTAAATTTCCAGTTTAAAAGAATTACTTATAACAAAAAACAACTAACTTCCAATAAGAAAAAACTTACTTGCGAACAAACTGTTACATTATTGGAAAAAATTAGGAATATTCAAATAAAGTTGTAAAGTTTAACTGTAATAGTTGAATTTTGAACCCAAAAAAAAGGAATTTTCAACTGAAATGATAAAACTTCAAATAGAATAGTTGAATTCTTGACCAAAAATTGATTTTAAACCAAGAAATGTTATTTTCCAACGGAATGGTTGAATTTTAAACTGTTGAAACAATGATTTCCAACAATAAAGGAATCATAACGTTTTGGTATTGAAAAATTATTATTAAACCAAACATAAGAATTTTAAACTAAATGAATTTCTGAATAAGATCGAAAAAATTCAACTGTATAACTTGCATGGTGAACCGTAAAGAAGAATTTTTAATCAAGAAAATAACCTTTCGAATAAAAAGATCATTTTCTACCAAAAAATCGATTTTCCAACAAAATAATTTGATTTTGAACTTGAAAAGACAAATTTTCTTCCAAATTGTGGAATTTTGAATTAGAAAAACGAATTCTCAACTGAAATGATGAAACTTCAACTAGAATAGTTGAATTCTTGACCAAAAATTGATTTTAAACCAAAAAATATCATTTTTCAACGGAATGGTTGAATTTTGAACTATTGAAACAATGATTTCCAACAAAAAATGGAATTATAACGTTTTGGGATTGAAAAAATATTATTAAACCAAACAGGAATTTTAAGCTAGATGAATTTCCGAATAAAATTCAAAAAATTCAACTGTAAAACTTGAATGGTGACCGTAAAGAAGAATTTTCAAACAAGAAAATTAACTCTTGAATAAAAAGATAATTTTCTACCAAAATATCGATTTTCCCACAAATTAATTTAATTTTCAAATAAAAAAGACCAATTTTCTTCCAAATCGTTAATTTTGAACTAGAAAAGTTCAATTTTCCAGTAAGAATATAACAGTTAAATTCTTTCGAGGGGATTAATTTTCAACCAAACTGATGAACTTACAGGTAAAATGATAAATCTTCAATTTTAATCAATGTATTCATCGAAAAAAAAATTCATTTTTGACCATAAGGATTATAATTTTACAAGAAAGGCGAATATTCCATAAATTTTGTGAATTCTTGAAGAAATAGTTTAATTTTCCAATGTAAAAATCAACAGAAAATATTAATTTTCAACAAAAGAGTTCAACTTTTAACCGAATTGTTGATTTTCCAACTAAAAGAGGATGAATCGGCAATGAACAATGTAAATAAGTTTTCTATTATAATTCAGAAATATTTCTTCGAAATACTACTTCTACTACAAAAACTGCTTGAAGTACTTTCCCCTTTTATAATTAGGAAGAGGGGACTTGCAAATCGTGGCGAATTCCAAATTAGAAGAGTTTTTTTAAATCCCTTTCTTCTAAATCCAAATTATAATCATTTTGAAAAATTCCCGTTCCATGTAAAAAATTTCCTGTTCCAAGCGAAAATATATATCTTCATCGAAACTCTCTGCCTTAAAATGAAAACCCTGATTATTTTCTGGAAATCCCTATTTTAAGTCAAATAAATGAAGAGGAAGTAAATGAAGCGTGATAAAATAGAACATTTTTTTTAATTGCGAAAATGATTCTTCCTGTTGAATTCTGAAAGATTCAATTATTTTAAATTTTTTATCTTATTTTTTATTGTCTACTGGCCCTATGCAACTATTAATTAAAATTAATTGAAATTGTATCATTATTCCACTTTAAACGCATCAATGTCGATGTTAAAATTTCAAAAATATTTGTTTCTGACGTACTTGGAGACTCCAGTCATGGTGATTGCTGGTGATTTAGGAACAGCTATAGGTGTTGAAGCAGTCATGACGGGATGTTTTAATTCTTCTTTCAGAATAGATTCTTCCTTCATAGGTGTCGAAATTGGAGTATTTGGATTATTCTGGATATTCTTCGATTCGATTATTTTAATAGGTGAAACAGTTGCTGTGGGTAGAGGAATAGAATCGACCCATTGTTGAACTGGGCCAGCACGACGTCTCATTTCCCAAATTCCCCTTAACCACCCTCTCACTTTTACGACTGTTTCTTTACGAACGTTTCCTGGCAAATTTATATAAATATTAAATCTCATCTTCGTTATACACTTCAGTACATTCTCTAATATACTAAGTATACTAAAAATAGTAGTGAGTAATTTTGTCACTTTTCAATAAGATGTTTTAACTAGGAAATGTTTTTTCTTGCTTGAGTTTTTCAAGAAAATTTTTCGAGAAGGATCGTAGAAAAAATGATCGCGCATTTAATTGTCTGCAGTAAAACCATGCCAAAGTTGTTTTGCTTGAATTATTATTATTATTATTATTATTATACTATTAAGCCAAATTAAACGAATTATTATTGGTTAAGTGGTACACTAAGGAGGTCACAGTCTCCTGCAGGAATCTGTTATATATGTTACACGTTATATATAGACCAAAAAGTACGAATTCTCAATAAAACAAATAATTTTGATTTTCCAAATGCGAATTTTCCCCCCAAAAAAAAAACATGACTTTGAAACCGAATAGTTCAATATCCAACTAAAAAAGATAATTTTTTTTAGGAATTCAACAAGCAGTTGTACTTTCAATCAGAAAGATTCATTTTAAACCAAGAAGGTGATTCTTATACCCGGAAGAAAGAATTCCCGAGAAAATACATGAATTTCAAACCAAATAGTTTATTTGAAAAAAAAAAAAAATCAATTTTCAAACGAAGAAATTAATTCTAAACAAAATGGTTCAACTTTCAACTCAGAAGTTGATTTTTCAAACCAATATTTAAGCACGACAATTGAAAGTTTACCAGAAAATAGATTTTTCAAGAAAAGTACGAGAATTCGAAATCAAAGAAGTCAATTTTTCAAAGAATAAATTTTTTTAAATTTTCGACGGATGAGGTCAATTTCCAAACAAAAGGTTGAATTCTCCACCAAGAAATTTGATTTATACCAGAAAAAAACACATTTTTGAGCAAACACATGGATTTGAAAACAAATAGTTAAATTTTCCAATGAAAAAGGGAAATTATCGAACAAGACAGTAAATGTTTAACAAAGAAGTTCAACGTTCAATCAGATGATTTAAATTTTGAAAAGACAGATGAAATTTTAAATAAAAAGATTATTTTCCTATCAGATAAGACAAATTTTCAATAAAGTAGAATATTGACAATGAAATAGTTCAATTTTCAACTAAATACGATAAATTTTCAACAAGGAAGTTTAACTTTCAAGCAAGCAGCTGAATATCAAACTGAAAATCTTAATTTTCAACTAAAAAAACCTTCTGCAAAATAGTTGGAACTTTAATTTTAAAAAACTTTAATTTTTATTATTTCAAAGTAAAATTTCCAACCTCAAGAGATGATAATGAAAAATTTTTACCAAAAGACATATGTTTTTCACTAGAAAGACGAATATGCTGCAAAGTATGTAGTTCAATTTTTGACTCAAAAATATAAATTTCCAACAACAAATTTATTTTAAAACCTAACAGCTTCATTTTTTACAAATTAATTTATTTTAAACCCAAAAAGAAAAGTTCTACTAGACTTATCCATCTTCTAAATATAAAAATGGGATTTTTAAGAAAAGCCGTTCAGCTTCTAATCGAACAATTTAATTTTCGAACAAAAAAAAATTAATTTACCACCCGAAAATGAGATATTCAACCAAATTAGATATATATTTCCAAACAAAACGGCGAAATTCAACTAAAATTATAGATTTCCATACAAAAATTTCCAACACTGATTCTAAACCAAGCAGCAGAATTTTCAACAAAAAAATATAATTTCCAACCAATTATTACGATTTTCTACCAAAATATTTCATTTTTAAGGCCACGTTAAACGTACCCGATTCCTACCTTACCGACATCTTTTTTTGCAACAACTCACGTCTACACCGAAATAGATATCGGGTTGATATTTTGAGAAAAACCTTCAGAAAACAATAAACTACGTTTGTATACAACATTTTGTTCAAAATCTAAAAAAAAAAAATTGTTTGCGAATTTTTTTTTTTAATTTTGAACCAAATGTATACAAACGTAGTTTATTGTTTTCTTAGACTTCACCCAAAAAATCAACTCGATATCTATTTCAGTGCGGACGTGAGTTGTTGCAAAAAAAATCGATAATTTGGTTCACGTGAGCCATGTTTAACATGGCCTTAAATCTAAAAAGGAAAACTTCCAACAAAACAGTTGACTGATTATCCGAATAAGATTTCATCTACACTTAATAAATTATAAATTAAAATTAATTCCCTCTCCATTCACAATAACTAAGTTTTAGAAAATTCAAATTATAGTTATTTACCAACTTTATTTTTGATCGGCAATTTTTTAATTCTCAACTCGTCCAATTACATCAGTATTACTTGATATAATATACAATTATGAGATTTCAATTAATTGCTTCAGACTTTTGAAAATACTGTCGAAAGTAAAATATTTGATGCATAAAGTTCAGAAACAATTTCTAGTATTTTAAAATGCTTGCAACGTAGATAATAAATAAATGTCGAGCGTGTAATTTTTTCTTATTTCGCCTCTAAATTCAAACCATTTTTCTACATTTTTTAAATGATCCTGTGTTGTTGTAAGACCTTCGATTTGAAATTTAATATGTCCTTTTTAAAATCTTGAAACTTATAACTGTTTTGACATTTCCAGGTCATGGAAACGATCATTCAATTTTGGGATGTCCTCGAAAATGAGATCCGAAGTCCGCAAAATATGGACAGGTCAAGATTCCTTTTAAAAAAGTAGCAATATTTCTGAACGACTCATCTGACTGAACTGTTTCCAATAAAACCATTAAATTGCAAAAATACCACATTATTTGAAAATTGACTAAAAGTACTCAATAAAGTTCCACAACACACTACACTTTTTTAGCACTCAAATTTTAACTGCTCTTGAAAAATCGATCTAAATTCTATGTTTTTTTAATATCTAATTCTAAAAATGTACCTGAATCCATCTTAGCCGCATGACAAATCCATGTTATTAGGAGTCGTCGAATTAAAAAAGTGCAAAACACATGTGTAGCAATAATACATTGTACGCAGAAGCAGCATAAAATACTGGCACGAAACCGGATCACGATAGAACCCGCACATTTAATGACTATATAATATTCGTGTCTGAACGTGAAGGTTTCGAAAGTATTTGGTCGTGTCCTATTGGAATAAACAGCTTAGAACCTACCTGTTTGTCCTGCCTTGCACTTGCACAAACTGATTCTTTTTTGGATATCAAAACACTCTGACTTGCATCGTGGAAAAATATTTTTACGACCAAACGGTTTGAGTTCCGCGAAGCGATTGAGAGGCAACACGGCCACTTGTTACCGTCCCTGCACTTCTGTTGCGACGTGTTTGCTCGATCTGTGACATAACACATGTGCAAGATTCCACACCGACGAGTGCCACACAACCAGGGCTGTACTTAGAAAATTAATAAATACAATATCTACCACTTGTACAGATTGATTTTATTATATGAACGTGAGTTTTGCACATTCTTTTGATCTTTGATTATGTTTATATGGAATCGACCTAAATGTAACTAGAAAAATCGAAAATTCGGCAAAGCCGCGATTCTAGAATTTACTGCTTTTTTCTCTGTAAAATAAACTATTAAGTTCGATTTTGGATTATATACTCGTGACGACCGGGAATTTATTTAAAAACCGGGTATTTATTTATTTGACTCAACCTAGACTATTAAAAATTCTACCGAAAAAATACGAGAAATAACCGCTATCTTTTTCCATTATAAGAAAAGCGTTTTGCAAATTTGTTGCTCTGTGAGACTTTTTTAGCTGACTCAAATTTGATAATCGAATTGATGATAGCCCAAACCTACAGAAAGAATAATTATGACTTGGGACAGGGAATTTCAGAAAATATTTATAGAGAAGAGTTTTTAAAAATCGTTCCGCCAATTCAAAATTCGTTGCAATTTTAAAGTTCCCTCTTCTTAATTTTAAATAAAGAAAGTACTTCAGGCAGTCTTTAGAGTAGAAGTAGTATTCCAAAGATTAAAAATTAATATAGTGACAATAAATATAAAAAATATATAATATTTTCATTTTTATGGTTCGAATTTCAACCATTCTGTTGAAAAATTGTATTTTTTGGTTGAAAATTAATTTTTTGTCAAAAAT
>WSXT02129066.1:0-10751 GCA_011762715.2 Neuroterus valhalla
TATTTTTATAAATCATTTCATAATATATTTTTTGATTGGGACACTAAAATTTAACTTTGAAAACAAAGAGATTCAACCTTTGACGCAACTTTATGTTAATCCAACGCTTGGACTAACATTTCATTCCATCTTGGAATGAAACACAGTTCATTCCAAGCCTTGGAATAGAAATCACACCGCCCAAGCTGATTCATTCTAAGGGAATGAAAGTTCATTCCCTTAGAATGAAACTGACAGTTAAGTCGTTGCTTGGAATGAAAGTTCATTCCAAGGAATTTAGAGTGCATTTTGAACATTTCTGTGGAATTTTTTTCCCAAGACTTAAAAATTGTAAGTACAGTTTTTTGTGGCATTTTCAAAATTCAAAAATATAAAAGAAAATTCCATTTTTGATCGCACAAAAAATAATAAAAAATAATCTCTGAACTCGATAACTTTCGAAAGAATGATCATATTCGATCGTGCTTTGGCAATCTTTTTGAGGGACCAAAAATACAAATCGAGTTCGTTAACCAGCTGTTTTGGATCAAAAATAGAAGAGGGGAGCATTTTGAGAAAATTTTTGGATTTTTTTTTCCTAGACTCAAAAATTCTAAGTACGATTTCTTGTATAAATTGAGAAGTGAAACAATTTATTCCATGCCTTTCTTTTATAAAAGCAAAATTGTCAGAGTAATGGCATTTCAAAATCCAAAAATATCAAAGAAAATGAGAATTTTTAGCCAAATAACGCAAGATGAAGAAGAAAGTCAGGGAGAAAAAATGTTCCTTCTTGGGAGCCCTACAAGATCTTCAATACAGCTTTTTGAATTTTATCAAAAAATCGAAAATTCCATTTTTGATTGCACAAAAAATAATGAAAAATAATCTGTGAAATAGATACCTTTTGAAAGAATCGTCATATTGGATTGTGCTTTGGCACATTTTTTAAAAACCGAAAAAGAAAGGACGAGTTCGTTTCCCAGCTATTTTGGATGAAAAATCAAAGAGGGAGTCCATTTCAAAAAATGTTTTGGATTTTTTTTCCAAGAATAAAAAATCGTAAGTACGGTTTCTTGTTGTAGGTAAAAAGTGAAACAATTTATGCTAATGATTTTTTTTTTGATGAAAACAGAATGGTGCGAAAAAATGTTAAGATAAAAAATTATTCATTTTAAAAAGACCTATAAATTTTATATACTCCATTTTTTCATCAGATGCATCGTTTTTGTTTAAATCGAGAAAGATGGTGTAAAAAAAACCGAGCGCGTAGCGCGAGTTAAATACATTATCGAGCGCGAAGCGCGAGATTTGAACGACGCGCGCCGTAGGCGCGCTGTAACTTGCGAGCTGCGCGTGCAGCACGCCATGAGACTGTGCCCGCGCAGCAGGCAGATTTTTTTTCAATACAAAACTGTTGGTTTATTCATTTCTTAATAATTTTTAATAAAACTGTAATTCTTACTGATTGTTCAATAATTTTCATGGAATGAAAACTTTGTTTTAACTCTTGATTATCTTTCGTTTGGAAAGTTGTGAATTTTCTTTCAAATTATTATTTATTAAATTATCTGCAGTATTTATATTTTTAATCTAAATTAGGAAATAAGTGTTTCAAACGAAAATTGCAATGTAGAATACAATATCTTTTAAACATTTAATAACTTCCATTAACAGTTATTCTGACGAAGCAAGGCGATACTAAGTAATCCTGATGAGACATGTATGATGACTATTCAGAATAAATGTTAATGTAAGTTTTCAAATGTTTAAAAAATAATTGACAACGTTAATCAAAAAAGTAATTAATAATAATCCTGTGTTTCATTTTTGGTATTTTGTACAAAACATTTCGATTTCGTGCATTCTTCGTTTGAAGCATTTATTCTAATAAAGAGTTAAAAGAGAGTTTTTCTTTAAAAAAAATGAATAAACAATCATTAAAAACTAAAATTTTATTTGAAATTATTGAGAAATGAATAAATAAAGAGTTTTGCATTCAAAAAAAAAAGTGCAGTAGGTGTCTATCACTGAGGAGAATATCGACCGAAACAGAAATTAGGTGACCTGAAGGTCCCCTTGTTAGTCGGTTCTTATCATATCTCCTTGCTTTGAGATCCTTTCGGACCATAAAAAGATTCAAAAATCCCTCCGCGCAGATCTACTACTATCCAAATTGCTTGAAAAGTATAGTTGAACAGGGTGGCGATTTGACCGGGAAACTGGGAAAGATCGGGAAATGACCGGGAATCCTTTTGAAAAACCAATTTACTTAACTTAAACTAGACAAATAAAGAATATACCAGGAAATTCGAAAAATGACCGTTCTCTTTTCATGAATAAGAAAGAGATCTTATGATTTGATTTGAAGCATGTAAATTAGGATGGTCCGAACATGTTTTTTTTCGAATTTATATGCAAAACTTTCGGAAATTTGTTCGAATCTACAAAGGAATAAATTCTTTTTTTTCTAATGATATTTAGGGATGGCGAAAGCTCCATGAAGTTTAATACGTATTTCCCATGAGAAGAAAATGCGTTTTGTGAATTTTATTCAGAATTCTCAATATTAGGTAAATCGAATTCGAAATTCACCATTTCTCTTCACAATTACTCAAAGAATTCGAATAAAATATTACTTTTCAAACATCACCCCCATAAGTCTGTCTAATAGGTCCCCAAAGAACCCCATGAGTAAAAAAATGGGTTTTTCGAGTTTTTGGCGCTAATTATGATTTGTGTGGTTTTTTTGACACAGATTGTTCAAAATTCATAAAATACTACTTTATACTGATAATAAGTTGTTCTCAGATTGTTTCAAACAATTTATTATATTTTTTTGCAACTTTCTTTTAGAAAAGGGTTAGAAAAACAAGTTTTTTTTTTTTTAATTTTTTATTTTATTTTCAACGTTCCAGTTAAAGGAGGTAATAATCAATTGAGTCTAACAATAATAATAAATAAACAATTTGTTAATTATTATAACAACAGTTTCTCAGAATAATGCTACAAATTGGCAGTTTTTCTACAATTTTTAATTTATTGTCCACTTTCCACCTAAAGTAAGTCATTCTTTTATTAAATTTAGCAAAAATAATGGTTTAAACGAATCGTAAATGTTTATAGCTATCTTCTTCTAGATTGATACTACATAGTTGTGGTTTTTCTCTTTAAATTTTTAACTTTTTATCACTTTTCAATTAGATTGAAGTAATTATTCATTCATGTTGAAAAAATAATTTTTTAAATAATTCATTATTGATGGATTGATTCAATGTGTCCCCTGAGGGTTTGCATTTTCCTCGAACCTCTTCACTATCCTTTTACACACCCTACCACTACCTTAGTAGTAGGTAAGGGGAGCCTACAGCTTAAGGTGAGCCTACAACTTAAGGTGGGTTCCGAACCACCAAAAACCCCAGCCTCACGTACAAAGAGTAACTTCTTTCTCAAGAGGTACCGGCACCACGACTTTCCGGAGATGAACACTCCCTTGCTAGGCAAGTGTTCATCGCATGGGCCGCCGAAGCTCTTTCAGAGTGCAAGGCGGGAATCGAACCGGGGTTCGATTCCCCGCCGGAGAAACAATTCATTATGATTGCCAATAATATTCTCTTCGCTTAATGATAGAAACCTGCAATTTTTTCTAGAATTTTTAACTGTTTGCCCACTTTTTACTTGAAGTGAGTTATGCTTAATTCATTTTTGGAAAAATAATTGTTTGAACGAATTATCATTGTTTATGGCTATATTCTCTTAGATCAGTGCTAAAAAGTTGCGGTTTTTTCCAAACTCTCAAGCTTTCTGTCCACTTTTCACTTAGTGAGGCAAGAAATAATGCGAGTTGATAAACATGCTTTTTTGAACAATTTATCATGGTTCATAACCATCTTTTCTTAGATAAGTGCTGGAAATTTGTGGTTTTTCTGAAATTTTTAACTAAGCACTGGATGGAATTTGAATTATATTCAATTAGATGGAATAGATTTGACTGTTGGGGAAATTAGAACTCACTTCTATCACTAAGCAAAAAAAATATTATTAACGATGATAAAAAACTATTGAAACAATTGTTCTTTCAACATGCATTAATTATTACTTTAATATAACTGAAAAGTGATAAAAAGGTTACCATTTCAGGAAAAACCGAAACTATGTAGTATTAATCAGGAAGAAGATAGCTACAGATAAAACATTTACAGTTTGTTAAAACAATTATTTCTGCTAAATTATATTAAATTACTACCCACTTTAAGTGAAAAATGGACAAAGAGTTGAAAATTCCAGAGAAAACCGCAACTTTGTAGCATTATTCTAATAGAATATAGTTATAATCAATAGAAAAAATTTTGAACAATTGTTTCTGTTGAATTCAATTGATAATCCCCTCGCTCTAACTGGAACGTTGAAAATCAGTTGAAAATTCAGAAAAAACCTTGACTTTTAAACCCTTTCTTGAGAGAAAGCTGCTAAAACCAATAATAAATTGTTTGAGAAATTTGAATGAATATCTTATTATAAGTATAATGAGTATTTCATGTATTTGAAACAATCTGCGTTAAAAAAAACCTCAAAAAAATCATTATTAGCGCCAAAAACTCCAAAAACCCATTTTTTCACTTATGGGAGTTTTTTGGGACCCTATAACACCGACTGAAGGAGGTGACATTTGAAAAGTAATATTTTATTCACATTCCTTAACTAATTGTGAAAAGAAATGGTGAATTTTGAACTCGATTAACCTAACATGGAGGATTCTGGATGAAATTCACAAAAACGTATTTTTTTTTTACGGAAAATACGTGTTGAACTTCATGGGGCTTGCGCCACCCCTAAATATTATTTTTTTTCAACAAAAAGAAATGCATTTGTTTTCTTGTGGATTCGAACGAATTTCCGTGAATTTTGCATAAAAATTCGAAAAAAAAGTTCTAACGCATTTCTTGACCACCCTTCATTGGAAATTCCCTTTAGTCTTTCTTCCAATTTCTCCATATCAGATTTCCTCTCTTTCTCACTGCTTATTTGCTTCTTCTCAATATCCTCTAACTGTTTCCCAACTTTATCTTTTCCTTGCAGACAAACCAAATTCCATTCTTCTCACTTCTATATAACTTTCCTCCTCTCCTCCCATACCTCATCTTCTCGCTTTTGCATGCCCTTCAGACTTTGGTTCGTTCCCTCCCTAAACCATTTAATGAGATTTTCCAGGCTCTCTGAATACACTTCCCCTTTTTCCATATTTTCCATATTTTAAATCAATCCTACCCCAGCAAAACCATTCCCTCTTCTCTTTCGCCTATAACATCTTCCAACCTACCTTCGATGCTCTCCATCTCATCCCTGTTGTACACCATCACAAACTTTCACATCACCTATCCAATCTTTACAACCCTCATTCACACCTCTTGCCATTTATCTTCAAAGTGAATTTATTTTTCGCAACCCTCCCTGACTCCTGATATAATTTCTCCACAAGCTACTATACCCACGTTTCTACCAGCCCCATCACTCAAAATCCCTGCACAAACCTTCAAAAGTCCTCATCTTCCTTTTTATCACTTCTACATTCAAAAAGAGCACTCCTATCACTCCTCCACTCCTCACCCCTATCACTCCTCCTTTTCAACCCTGCTTTCACTTCGCATCACCGCCAGCTTATCTTGTCAGTTCTCCAACTCCAGCACTGCCACTTTATTCCCCTTTCCCCCTCTAGTTTCACATTAACCATCTTGCCCGGAAACTCATCTATGCTGTGTAGCAGTGCGTCAACCACCTTCCTTCTCCCCCCGCTTTTTAGGTCCAGCCCTCTCATCACGATATTATTCCTCCTACCTTCCTTTTCTCTTCTTTCCGTTCCCAACTCTTTTGCCATTATTCTTTCTCTCGTCACGACCTTCTTCTTCTCGTTACATCAATCATGTTCTTGACCTTGTCCCAAATTCATTTCTGTTCTCCTTCCACCTTGCAACCTTCTCTTATATCTAACTTCCCATTCACCTTCACGAATCTTTTGTGTACCTCCCTATCCATACTCTCATGTCCTCTTTCATCTGTTTTGTCTTATCTTTTTCCTTTCGTACCAAAACGACCACTGTCTCTAATCCTCCTACTTTTTCCCTCAGATCCTTCATCTCTTTCTCCTTTTTTTCTTTCCTCAACCTCACGCTCTCCCTGGATCTCCTTACTCCTTTCCGGAGCTCCCTGGTTTCCGATATTACCAACCTGATCATCATTGGATACCTCTCGCTACTCATGGCGTTCTCGTTGTCACCCTCAGCCGCGGTATCTGCCTACTTCCCTGCCGGTAATGGACACTACTACTGTTGCGATGAATGCTGATTGCACTGACGCTTACCTCATTTCCTTAATTACTCCAACCGAGCAAGCTCACTCTTTCTTCTTACACCTCTATGAACTACCTAGCTCCCTCCAACAACTTGATCCCACACGTAACAATTCACACACCTTTTCATCAACCTTACCTCACTTTTCCTATTCCACCCGACTTCACCTCCCTCACGCATAAAAAACTACTTCTTCTATCCTTAACTCACCTCTCGTACCCTCATTCACAACCTCAACTAGCACACCCCACTACCGCCACCAGCATGCCAGTAATTTTCTTCGTAACCAAGTTTCATATCAAGAGGAATTTTCCTCATACGTGAGGTTCATTTTGAAACAAACGAATTCATCTGACTTGAAAATGACGATATTATACATCAGTTTATTCATTTTATGTAAATGAATAACTTCAACAGTCTAAAATGGAATAATTATACAAAAAAGCTATGAGCCATATCGAAAATTCATTTTCGTCAGATTCTCACTTGAAAATACAAATCTGAAGTAGCTTTACATCATTTCTACTAAGAATCTACCTTTTATCGATTGATTTGTTGATAAAAATTGTAAATAATTCGATGAATACCTAACACTGTAAATATTTATTTACTGTTTCCCTTTCTTGTGAAGAAACCCCGAGCTTGGGACACACAGCAACTCTCAGCAAATGAGATAAGACCATTCCTGAAATGACCTTGAGAACCGCTTTGAGGTCAGAAAACAAACCCAAACTCATTTAATCTGGACGACTTTTTTTATGATTTCGCAGGGACCAGTCTCATACACTCCATGGTTATAAGGCCCACCCAATCGGCACTCAATCGTGACCTAACCTTGTGGAGAACGGTACTTCGGGAAGTAAAGCAGACAGGCCAGAAGGTCACGCTCAGCCCTGAGACGCGGTACAGCAGGCTCGTCTTATCGCCCTCGCTTCGCCCGGGTGGCCTACTCGGCCTTAATTGCGGGCCCATATCACGATCCAATATGGCCGCCCACTGAGCACCAGAGAGCTTCGGCGAATGTCGATGTCTGCTTTATATTATGTGAGAATTTATCATGCCACGTGCACTTTCGGCTTCACTCAACTCATTCATCCGAATTTTTTCGAAGTCAGGCTCTATCCAGGCAAGGATCCATAAAACTGACCTGGAGGGGGCACTTTGACCTAATGAATAAGGTTTTTTCGGAAATCCTGGAAATCAAAAAAAAAAAATCAGGAAAAAAGCGACCAAATTTTGCCAAACACACAAAAATACCCTCAAAAAATGAGAGGAAGGATGTACAAGAAAGGTAGGCTCGAAAACTCCTTCTCCCTTTTCTTTTTACTTCTTCATCTTCCATCTTCTTACATTCAGTCAATTAGGTTTAATCTCTGGGAGATTTCCAACTTGGCTTCCTGAGTTCCTCATGAATTTTTTCCTTTTGTAGGGTTTCTCATCTTGAAAAGGGATGTTGAGTAAGTGAAGAGATATGCATGTTTTGCAAAAAACTTTGCAAGCATGAACAGTTGCACTTTTTGTGGATTTTGAAGTAGCATTCGGCTCCGTGGGCAGGGGGGTGATATTGGAGATGTTAAGAGATTAGTTAGTAGTATGTCGACCTTACCAGTCGGTATTACTCATCGACTAATAACTAACGGAGTCATTGAGGAGCTGATTCATTGATGTAAGTTATAATATTTCTGATCCAAGTTTTCAACCAATTAAATTGAGTCGCATGATGATTATGACTCTATACACGATAAATCATTCATTCGATGAGTAAGTAATGATTCCTGCAGTTACTGTAAACCAGAAGGAGTGGAAGTGTAAATCACGGTTTACTGTAGAAACAGACTTTCAAAATCTGTTAAAATAGCTTTCTTTCTTCCTTGTTCCCTCACTTTATTTTCTTCATTCCTCCTTTGAGCCTCCTCTACCCCTCACTACTCTTTCTCTTGTTACCTTTCCCTTTTCTTTTTTCTCCCTTTCTTCCTTTCTTTCCTCTTTTCTATCTTTTTCAGTTTGATTGTGTCTCTCTGTCTTCCTTTCTTACTTCCTTGCTCCCCGTATTTATGTCTTCCACCTCATTTCCTTTTTTTCATTCCTCCTGTCTTTTTGTTCAATCTTCTATGCCTCCTTGCTGCCTTTTTTCCATCATTTTCCCTTTGTTTTTATTTAATTCTTCCATCCTTTATTCCTTTCTTACTTTCTTTTTCCCTACTTCCTTTCTTTTCCTTTCTTCTTCGTCTTTTCCTTTCTTACTCCCTCCCTTTCTTGCTTTCTTCTTTTCATCTCCTCCACGTTCCTTCATACATTCCTTGTCTTCTGGATTTTTCTCCCTTCCTCCCTTTTTCTTTTTTCTTCTTTTTCCCTTACTTTTTCCCTTCATCCTTTTATCTCTTGCTGTCTTCTTTCCATCTTCTCATCCTTTCTTTCTTTTTCCCATATTCCTTTCTTCTTTCCTTTTTCCTTCCCTTTGCCTATTACCTTCCATTTCCATTTTTCTCCCTCTCATTTTCTCTCTTCCGATCTTCCTTTCTTCCTCCCTTTATTTGTTTCTCTTCCTTTTCTTTTTTTTTCTCTTTATTTCTGTCTCTTCTTCTCCCTCCCTTTCCTTCTCCCTTCATTGCTCCCTTCCTTCCATATTTCTATCCTCTTCTTCTTTCTTCCTTCTTTTCTTCCTCCCTCCCTTTCTTCTTTTCTCTCTCTCTCTCTCTCTTTCTGTCTCAACGTTTTATTTTTTTCTTCCCTTCCTTCCTTGCTTCCTCCATTACATCTTTTCATTCTTTATTTATTTATTTCTCCCTTTCTCCATTCCCATCCTCCTCCTATTATTACTCCCTTCCATCCTCGCTTCCTTTATTACTTTCTTTCTGTCTTTCTTCCTTCCTTAATTCCTCCATCACTTGCTTCCTTCCTTCCTTCCTCCCATCCTTCTTTTTCCTTTTCTTCCACCTACCCACTTCCTTTCTTTCTTTCCTTCATTCTTTCCTCTCCTCCTCTTTCTCTTCCTTATCTCTCTCCTTCTTTTCTTCCTTCCATTCCTTCTCTTATTTCTCCTATTCTTCTTTCCTTCCTTCTTTCCTTTCGTCCTTCTTCTTCTTTTTCTCTACTTCTTTGCTCCTTCCTCCATTCCTTGTTTCCTCATCTCTCAACTTTTTCACTCTTGAGGGAAAATTCAACTTTTTTGTAAACATGTTCCTTTTTGGCTTGGGAACCCAATAATTTTGTTGAAAATAAAATTATTACTATGAGCAATTCTACTATTCTTCTCCAAAATCAATTTTCTGGTAAAAAATTGTATGTTATAATAGATGTTATCTACATTAATAGAAAAATTATCTTCCTTGTCAAAAATTCACATGTTTGGTTATAGTTTATGAACTTTCTTGAATATTAACATGGCTGAAAATTTACATGGCTGAAATCAATAATTTTCATATGATCATATGACCTTAGATAATGATCTATTTTGTAGAAATTTGAACTATTTTGTTAGAACTTTTTTTTGTGAATTCAACAAGTTTGAAATCCGTTCTTTCTTCGTTGGAAGTAATTTTTTCAAATGGATTTCATTGAAAAATTATTTATTATGTTCGATTCATATCCTTCCTTTCTTTTTTTCTGCCTTACTTCGTTCCTCTCTTTCCCCCTTCCTTGCTTTCTTCTATCCATGTTTTCATCCTTTCTTTCTTTTCCCTATCTTCCTGTTTCTTTTCTTTTTCCCTCCCTTTACCTACTTCTTTCCTTCCCCTTTGATCCTTTCCTCTTTCCTTTCTTCCTTTCTTCATTTCTTTATTCCCATCACTTTCTTCTTTTCTTCGCTCCTTCCTTCCTTTCTGTCCTAATGTCAATCTTTCCTTTCCCAATAATTTCTTTATTCTATCCTTTCTTCCTTTCTTTATTTCTCTCCCTTTCTTCTTCTTCTCTTCCTCCTTCCCTTCTTTTTCTTCGATCTTTCCCCCCTTCTTTTCTTTCTCTCATCCTAAGTGATGGACCCTGACGTTCATGCTAACTATTTTGTTCAAGTCATGTATTTGGGTTGATAATTGAGTTTTGCATCTTTTTAGTTGAAAAAATATTTACTTGGTTGAGATTTAGTTTCCTTGGAAGTCATCTTCTTTTCGATAATGAAAACTAGTTTAAAACCTTGTGATTGTTAATAAGTATTCCTCGAACTCATGAAGGTTTCAACTTCAAGATTTGAAGCTCATTTTCCTATGTAAAAAATTTCATCAGTTGTTTAAAAAATCATGTCTTTTATTAAGAATTATAAATATTATGTAGTTGGAAATTGTACTTCTTCACAGTAATTCCAGGGAAATCCTTCTTCTTGGTTAACAATGGACTTCTTTGTAAAAAAAAGTATTTTCTTCAACACATGCATGAAAACCACGGGTTTTCGAGCGTGTGAAGCGAGCCAGAAGTTGCTGTTTCCAGAGC
>WSXT02129077.1:0-10750 GCA_011762715.2 Neuroterus valhalla
TATCATGTATTATTTGATTTTCAACATTTGAGGGCAAAAACATATCGCTGGAATCGTCGTGAATTGTAGATTTTCAATATATCGTTTCTAAACTACGATATTCGGAATTACCATTTCTTAAATTTTGATCTACACCACCCGCTAAGCGAGGGTCGGTGGCAGCAGTCGGACAGTTTAGCCAGCTCGATGGCGTGAGGGGTGCCGCGTAGTGGGGGTACTGCACTCAGGTAGCTGGTGCCGAAATGTTCATCGCCGGGGATAACCACTCAACTCATTATTCAATCAGATAAATAAGATGTCTTCGACAGTACCAAACATTGATTCGTTCTTTCTAAGTATCCCAGGATTTACTAGCAAAATCTGCAAACATGTAATTAGTACCTCCAATTTAAAATACGATAAATATAGAAATGGAAATTAAGAATGAGACTCATGCTGTGAAACCTGCTAACCTGTGAATTCGAATTGGATTTCATAGTTGAAACGAAAAATTTTTCTGAGACTGTAAACTCTTATCCCACAATTGATGTTTCATTACTTGGTATCATAGTGCATACAATACTTTCGCTAATCGAGAAAAATCTGCGAATGAGAAAGAATCTTTTTATGCCTCTAATTCGTTCTTTGGGACATTGGGATATAAACATATACAGCTGAAACGCTCCTTCCGATTCCACACGTTTAGCTCTAATTACGGCTGGCGTCAGAATCAAGTGGACAGGTTGATAGGACGACTGACTAGCGGCGCCGTGCGCTGAATTAGTTGCCGATCGCTTTTGAGCTTATCCTAGCCGACCTAGCTGAATATTCGCTTCTCGTATAGGTACAGGTTCCCTCATATGATCACATTTGTTTTGTGTATGTGTGTAATCATGTTAAATTCGGTTGGTGGTGGTGGTGTGGTACCGTCGACAAGGTTATCTCGTTAGGGTGTTGGTGAACTGGCTTGAAAACCGGTAGCTGCTGGCTGTAAAACGGTAGCCAGTCTCCGGTTGTGCCGGTGTCTCACACCAGAACCACAGCTTCGCGGTACCAAAGGCCTCTCTGACTGCGATGCGATGCCATGCCGTCGGCGTCGCTTTCTTCTCTTTTCCTCTTTTGCTCTTTTTCTCTTTTCTTATTCTTTGCTCCTTCTCTCTCCTATCCAGTCACTCTACCACCTTGCACTCCGTTAAAACCCTTCCAGTGGGGTACCCTGATGGCGACGGCAGATAAAACTCCGGCGCTTCTTTCCCGACGCGACGCAACCTAAATGCTTGCTGGCCACGGATCCTCCGAGGATTCATGAAATTCTTTGCGGAACTTGCTTTGGTAATTCGTTAAAACTTTTCAGGCTGAACTCACATCCAGGAATTGGCACGACTTTGAGCATTATCTCTAGGGTACTAAACATTTTTACTATTTTTGATATTCCCCCAAACCGAATCGTCTCCCTGCGGCACACAGTAGGAAAAAAGCACTTTTTTGGGACGAAAATCAGCCGACTCCTCTATTTTCAACGGATCAGAGCTTTTTTTTTAAATACTCATGAAGAATCGTACTTTCACGAAGAGGTGCACGTTTTTTGAATTTGTTATTTAATAATTCGTTATCAAACATATAATTTTCAATTGGTTATATTTGCGATATTTACATAGCCTCATACGTCGATATTTCTTCATAAAGGTATTGAATTAGTGAATTTCCTTTTTTTGATTAAAAATGTAACTTGTAGATGTATATCCTTTATTTTGTCAATTGTTATAAGCGAATTAGGGGTGTAACTTTTAACTCATGCATTTTCGGATTTCGAATGTCTTACTTACATAGATTTTGTTATAAAAATGTAAAGGATCAATTTTCAGTTGCGAACAAGCACCATATTACAATTATAGTTATTAGTTTAAACAATTTTTATGAACAAATTCACTTTTTTGGAACATCTGTGCATCGAAGATGTTTCTTTTCTGTGGAATCATTTACTTTTATCGTAGGAACAAGAATATTACACATTAGAGTTCCATGAAACAACATTCGTCATTGTTTTCAACAATTTTTATAAACAAATTCATTTACTCGGCATTTACATGCATAGAAAATTTGTCTTTTCTGTGGAATCATTTATTTCATCTAAAGAACAAGAAAACAAGAATACAGACTAGAGTTCTATGAAACAACGTTTGTCATTGTCATAAACAATTTTTATAAACAAATTCTTTCATTTGGCATATCTGTGTTTCGAAAACATTTCTTTTCTGTGGAATCTTTTATTTTCATCTGAAAAACAAGAATACTACTCATTAGAGTTCCATGAAACAACATTCGTCATTGTTTTCAACAATTTTTATAAACAAATTCACTTATTCGGTATAGACAATTTTTCTTTCATGCGGAATCATTTATTTCCATCTAAAGAATAGAATTCGTGCACAACTGACTTTCATCCAATAACATTTATCATTGTTATTTACAAATCATAAAAGCAAATTCACTTATTTTATTGTCACTGCAATCGGCTACATTGAAATAAAAACATATTCCATGGCATTATTCCAGCATCTCTACCAAACGTCAAAATTGCAACCATAAGAGAGGTTTTTTTGTTTTGCATTTATTAATATATTTTCTGGGTCTTATAAAAAGATTCCACATAAAAAATCAATTCTCGATGAATATGAATGCCAAACAAGTGGAATCTTGGAATATTGGTTTATACTCTCTCCCTGTTACGGGTTTTGAGAGTCTCTGCATAACCTTCTCTCTATTCCTTTGCACACCTCACCACTAACTCAGGGGTGAGGGGGACCTGCAGTTTACGGTGGGTTCCGAACCACCAAGAGGCGGGAATCGAACCCACAACCAGACAGTAGCGTGGGTCCAAAGCTCATGCCTTAGCCCCCACGACCAACTGACCACCCTGAATGCCAAACAAGTGAAGTTGTTTATAAAAATTGTTTGTAATAATGTCAAATGTTGTTTCATAGAACTCTAATGTGTAATATTCTTGTTCTTTAGATAAAAAAAAATGATTCCATAGAAAAGGAAAATTTTTCATGCACAGATGTGCCAAATAAGTAAAAGTGTTTATAAAAATCGTATATAACAATTACAAATCTTATTTCATGGAATTCTAATGTGTAATATTCTTCTTCTTTAGATGAAATTTAATGATTCCACAGAAAATGGCATTTTTCAAAGCATAAATATGCCAAACATGTGAATTTGTTTAAAAAAATTGTTTATAACAATGACCAATGTTATTGCATGGAACTCTAATGTGTAATGTTCTTCTTTTCAGATGAAAATAAATGATTCCACAGAAAAGGGAAATTTTCGATGCACAGATATGCCAAATAAGTGAAATTGTTTATAACAATGACAAATCTTGTTTCATGGAACTCTTATGTGTAATATTCTTTTTCTTTAGATGAAAATAAATGATTCCACAGGAAAGGAGAACTCTGGATGCACAGATATGCCAAATAAGTGAATTTATTCATAAAAAATTGTTTATAACAATGACAAATGTTATTTCATGACACACTAATGTGTAATATTCTTGTTCTTCAGACGAATGTAAATGACTCAACAAAAAATGAAATTTTTCGAAGCATAGATATGCCAAATAAGTGGATTTGTTAAAAAAATTGTTTATAAAAATGAAATATGTTGTTTCATAGTACTCTAATGTGTAATATTCTTTTTCTTCAGATGGAAATAAATGATGCCACAGAAAAGGAGAATTTTCGATCCACATATATGCCAATTAATTGAATTCATTAATAAAAATTTTTTTATAACAATGACAAATGTTATTTCATAAAACTCTAATGTGTAATATTCTTGTTCTTCAGATGAAAGGGAATGATTGCACAGAAAATGAAATTTTTCGAAGCATAGATATGCCAAATAAGTGACTTTGTTTATAGAAATTGTTTATAACAATGACAAATGTTATTGCAAGGAACTCCAATGTGTAATATTTTTTTTTTTATGAAAATAAATGATTCCACAGAAAAGGAAAATTTTCGTCGCACAGATATGCCAAATAAGTGAATTTATTTATAAAAATTGTTTATAACAATGACAAATGTTATTTCATGGAACACTAATGTGTAATATTCTTGTTCTGCAGATGAAAGTAAATGACTCCACAGAAAATGAAATTTTTTGAAGCATAGATATGCCAAATTAGTGAAATAGTTTATAAAAATTGTTTATAACAACGAAAAACGTTATTTCATGGAACTCTAATGTTTAATATTCTTCTTCTTGAGATGAAAGTAAATGATTCCACAGAAAATGACATTTTCCAAAGCATAGATATGCCAAATGAGTGAATTAGTTCAAAAAATTGATAAACTATCAATCATTATTGTTATCTGGTGCTTGTTCGCAATTAAATGCGATTCTCCATATTTTCATAACAAAATCAATGTAAGTATTACATTCGAAATCCGAAAATGCAACAGTTAGCAGTTATATTCATTAATTTGTTTATAAAAATTGACAAAATACATGATATTCATCTACAAGTTACATTTTTATTCAAAAGAATTAACCTCACTAATTCTACACCCTTGTGAAGAAATATCGATGAATCGGGCTAAGTAAATTTCGCAAATATAACTAATTGAAAATCTCAAGTTAAATAACAAATTCTTAACTGAAAAATTCGAAAAACGTGCACCTCTACGTTAAATTATGATTCTTCATGAGTATTTTCGACAAAAAAAAAGCTCTGATCCGTTAAAAATTGAGGAGCCGGCTGAATTTTGTCCCAAAAAAGTGTTTTCTCCCTCTGTGCGGCATCTTTCCCCTTCCAAAAAACTGCAAGTCTTCCCAATCGAATATATCAATCTATATTTGTGAGCTACATCATTTCTATGATGAGCCTTTTGCCCTTTTTGCAATTTTGCACTTTCGAGGGGGAACACACTCCTATCAGTACAGTCAATCTGTAAAATTTTGTGGAAAAAATACCATGAAACATTTTTTTGCAGAAATCGCTAGAAGAGCATTCAAAAAGCTTAACCTAAAAAATGCGGGATCGTTCAGGGGCGGGTTTCTGAGAAAACTCAAAAAGTTTCTGGATTTGATGTATCTCAGAAATGGTAGGTTTTTGGGAAAATTCGTGAGTACAAACATGTTGGGGGCAACGTTTTCTACAACTTTTCATATGGAGTCGATATGCTGCAATGAAAGGTGCAATTCATAGATGGCGCTTAAGTACCAGAAAAGCGTTTTCTCGCTTTTTGGCACAGAAAAAATTCTTTGATCGCAAAACTGCCATAGGAAAGTTGTTTGTCTCAAACAAACCTACAAAATTTATGGGAAAACTTTTCTTGTCCGACTTACCGTTCACGAGTTATAGCGTGACAAACCTGTCACCGTAGAAATTCTATTTAGTCCAAGCAACAGGGCCTTTTTTGTGACAGATTGTCTGTACTATATCCTTGCATAAATCTTTTGATTCTTTTACATCAATACACTTTTTTATACAAGCTCTTGTTGTTCTTCCAGTGAAGTATAGTAGAGCTTCAACAAAATTTTCAGCCTGATTGCCCCCATTGTCCCAATAGACTGCGAAACCTACAGTTGAATTTTCAACCAAAAATATAACTTTTTAACAACATTGTTGAAGTGTTGAAGAATTGTCTGCAATTGGAAACATTTTTTTTTTCTCGGAAAATCTACTTTGTATCCCACCACCAGCGGTGCAAAATAAAATTTTTTTCTGCTAATCAGCGTTTGTTAATTTTAAAAAACGAATCATATCAACCAAAGTAAGAAGAATTTTCTACAAATGCGTTCAACTTTCGAACAGAAAAATGTATTCCAATCGAAAACGATCCAATTCAATAAAAAGATTTACTTATAATCAAACCGGTATGCTAATCGAATTTTCAATAAAAAAGATTACATTTCTACCAAATGAGATAAAATTGTTGACTATTTATAAAAAATTGTGAATTTTACAGCCTTAGAGGCGTAGTTAAATGTTGATTTTTATGAACAAGATAGTTTAATTTTCTTCAGAAGTGGTTGATATTTCAACCACAAAAGAATTCAATTTTTTAATCAAAAACAGTTGAATTTAGCTAACGAAAACAAGTTGTCAACAAGAAAGTTTAATGTCCAACCAAAGCAAATTAATTTATAAAACGAAATAACGAATTTTCAATCGTATAGTTGGTTCTTAAACAAAAGAAGGTAAACATCCAACCAGAAATGGAATAATTTAACCAAAATTATTTCTTAACACATCCGTACGACTATAAACAAATTTTGGTTGCAAATTTAACTGCCTTTAACTTTAATTCTCGTTCAAAATTTCCTTTTTTGTCAAACATTCATCATTCATTTTTTAATTAATTTTTTTGTTCGAAAATTGTAGCATTTTGTAAAAAAATTGTGTTTTTTTTCAGAATTATTCTTTTTTTATCTCGAAATGTACGTACTTTAATTGAAGATAAATTATTTTATTGAAAATTCATTTCTTCCCTTTGAAATCGAACTATTTTCTGCTCAAGGTTGATTATTTTATTGAAAGTCATACAGTTTTTTCAACAATTTGTCTTTTTGGGCTCAAACATTAACTGTTTTTGTGAAAAATTTAGTAAAAAGTCGAATAAAAGTTGAACTATCATAGGAAAAATTTGTCTTTTTGCCTTTAAACTACTAGAATTTCCAGAATTTTTAGAAATTCCAGGTTATTGATTTGCCAATTCATTTTCTTGGTTAGAAATTGAATTTCTAGTGTTGAAAATTTGACAGCTCTGGGTTGGAGGTTCAACTATTAACAAAATCAAAAATTAAACGAAAGATAAGATACTGTATTACTTTGGTGTTTTTCATTTAAGATAAAAAAAAGAATACAAAAACCGTTTCTAGTCTTTACTAAGCTATAACGAATCGTGGAAGGAGTAATAAAAAATATACAATTGGTATTAACAAAAACAAATATCAAGAATTGATTCTGAGCAAAACCCTTCAAATAATTCAACATCAAACTAATTTATTATGCGATGAGATTTCTGACATTTACATTGTTATGAATTCGTACTTCGGAAGTGTGTAATACTGCGATTGTAGGAATAAAGACTGGTGAAGCTTGGTGGAATGACGGAAAAAGCGTGGCAGTCAACAAGGAAAAAGAAGCGTGTCAGTCAATGAGAAGAAAGAAGCGTACTCAAGAATGTTGAATATTAGAGGTCTAAGCGATGAGGGAAGGTCTAGAGTAGTAAATGATTATAGGGATAAGAATAGGAAAGCAAATGTGCTCGAAAAGAAAGCGAGGATACAATCAAAGCGGAATAATATACAGAAATGCATGATGATTATGAAAGAAATAAGACACCATTCTGAAAATAGGTTAAGAAGAATAGGAAAGGAAACGCAAGGACAGAGGTAGTCGGCGTGGATACGATCACCTCTGAAACGCTTCAGAGCAGTGACGGATATTTTTTTGTCAGGCTGCGTTATTTTATGAACGCGTGTGCTGTGAAAGACGGAGTTCCGAATACTTGACACGACCGAGTACTTGGACACGTTCCAAGTACACCCCATGTAGAAATTGCCCCACTTGTCCCTGGTTCAATAAGGACAGTAGTCAAATCCTAACTAGAATCTGTACATGTAATCTAGAATCCTAACTAGATCTGTGTTTGCAAGAACAATAAAATATTTTGTCATCCAAATGTTCAAAAATTGAAGTATCGACCATTAACAAGCGGAAAGTTGGCGAACGATGGCATTCTTCGATACAAAATTCAAGAAGTAGAGCAATTTTAAGTAATTCAAAAGCGATTCAGATTTCAGAATCGTAATAAGTGCGAGATTTTTCAGATATTTTGTTACACCACATTTGCAGAAATATATTTTTATCTTCCTTCCGAATTTTTTAATGATATAGGAGAGGGTTGTTGTATCAATCCAAGGAAGTGTTACAAATATAATTTTTCAAAACCTCACTTTTATTGTACTATATACGTCTGACATATCTGTCATTATCATATCCAGAAGTTATTATTGGCACACGAGATCGTAGCAAAAAGTGACAGCATATGGATCTGCACAACGCTCTACATTCGCCGTAACACCTTGCTTACAGTGTCCTGGAAACAAAATATAGAATGAGATGGTGATCATTGAGATTACGATTATTTCCTCATCTCCGAGAAAAAATGTAGGATTAACCTTCCTCTACAGTATGTATGATGTAACATAAATTATATACTCATTAAATAAAAATACTGATATGCAAACAATAATTAATTTTATTTGATCAATTGTTGAGATATGGAACGAGTTGGTAAATTTTAATTTTAAATCATCTTTTCATGTCTATATACACTACCGTCGGAAATTATGAGATCAATTGACGCAAGCACTATCAAGAATCACTGCTAGCTTTGAACAACGATAACTCAGCAAAAAAAGAAGGATAGAGCATAAAAAAAAACAGTCGAAAATCCTATGAAATTCCACGTCTAATGATGTAAAACAGATTTTGTTTTCATCTGCTAAAGAGAATACAGCACGTGATAAGTTTTTTTAAAAAATATAGATTTTCTAAAATTTTGTAACTTGACTTAAACTTTCAGAATGATCAATAGAAAAATTGTTGCGAAAATCTAAAAATTATGAGACGTAGAGCCTGAAGTTTTATCTTTAATTTAAGCCAAAGGAACTCGAAAAATCTTCATCGGTCCCCGAAAAACGATTAAAAATGTTCAATCGTATCTGAGTTGAGTTTTAGTCGACGATCATGGTTTTCGGCCAGTCTGCTGCTCGCCTCCTTCGTTGAGCCAGGACCGAATAGGCCACGCACAGAGGTAGTGCTTGATTGGGGCTCTCTTATACTTTTGATTCTGCTCATCAGTAATTTTTATTCCAAATAATTGTAAATTTTTCAAATTATTCATTGTTTTTTTCAGTTATATACAATTATTTCAATTCACAATTATCTCCATATAGAAGAATAAAAAAAATGATGAACAGTTTTTTTATTTCTTGAAATTTTTATCAACTAAAATATGAATAAAAATGTAGATATATTGTTACGAGAGTAAACTATTTTTCAAATGAATTCAGCATCTAATTTCTAAATGAATTATAAATATGAAAAACTTTCAAGAATATTAAGTGAATAATAATGAAATTATCATAATTATATTATTATAAATCCAATATATCTACATTTTTAATAATAATTCTGAATTGAAATAATTCTTAATAATGGAAAAAAACAATGAATAATTTTAAAAATGTACGATAATTTGAAATACAAATTCCTGATCAGCAGAATCAAAAGTATAAGACAGCCCCAATCAAACACCACCTCTGTGCCTGGCCTATTCGGTCCTGCCTCAACGAAGGAAGCGAGCAGCAGACCGGCCAAAAACCGTGATCGTCGACTAAAACTCAACTCAGATACGATTAAACATTTTTAATCGTATCTCGGGAACCGATGGACATTTTTCAAGTTTTTTTGGCCTACATCAAAGATAAAGTTCAAGGCTCTATGCTATTTAATTTTCAGATTTTCGTAACAATTTTCCTAGGTCATGCCAGAAGTTAAAGTCAAGGTATAAAAGTTTAGAAAATCTAGAATTTTCTTTCAAAACTTATCACGCGCTGTATTCTCTTCAGCAGATAAAAACAAAATCTGTTTCACATCACTAGGCCTAAAACTTCATGGGCTTTCCTACATATGAATTCTTATACACATTATTATTATTTGCCACTTAAACACACTTTTTTTTGGAAAAAGTTCGCAGCATTTGTTTGAAAAAAATCTGCCCGCTGGGCGGGCACATTCTTATCTCTCGCTTCGCTCGCAAGTTTGAGCGCGCCTAGGGCACGCGTCTTTGGGATCTCGCGCTCCGCGCTTGGCCCTTGTACCTCCCTACAGTTGTATAAAAAGCTTGTGAAACTCAAAAGCGAAATGTCGACTACTTTAATTTGATGAGTGTGAATTCTCTTTGGTTGAAGCTTCTCCGGCTTTAACGAATACATTCTCATCGCGTATCTCGTGCTGCGCACTCGATCAAAGTCTGTCCAAAACGGTGGAGAAGTTAATTTTTTTACATGTTGAGTAGTTTTTCTAGAAATTCGATTTTTTAATTTTTAATTTTATTTTTCACGATTAAATCAAAAACTGCGCGTCCAATGGGAAAATTTATAACAAATTTACAGATATTTTTCGGTTGAACACCTTTTCTCTACCAATCTTCTGTGTTAGCCTTGGTCATTTTTTCAAAACTTTTATTATTTCATTTTTATAGTTATTTTTCCTGATTGAAATGAAAACTACATATCCTGCTAAAGTAGTTCATAACACATTTAAAGAATTTTCCTGGTAAAGAACTTGTGTCTATCTGATTTTTCCTAAGCTTGTTTCAATTGACCAAAATTTCATTTTTTCATTTTTTTAATGGGGTTTCAATGAAGCAAAAAATAATGGTTCTGTCAAAAAGTTAAGTTTACCAAATTTGTAGATCTTTTTTTGGTGCACAATTTTAGTTCTTCAATATTGTCATGTATCTTGCATAGTTTGATCAAAAAATGAATCTTTCTATTTTTCATCATTTTTCGTGCGACCAAAATTTGAATTTTCTATTTTTTGAGAAAACTCGAGAAGTTGTAAAGATCATTCTGGAGGGCTCCAAAAAAGAAACATTTATTCTTCAAACTTTTTTTCATATCTTGCGTTATTTGGCTAAAAATTCTCATTTTCGTTTATATTTTTGAATTTTGAAAATGCCAC
>WSXT02129088.1:0-10750 GCA_011762715.2 Neuroterus valhalla
CCCCAGACCCCGACAAACCGATTTCCTCAATCCTCGAGACCAGTAACCAGCTTTTCAATAACGCCAGACACCTACAATTAAATTTCCTTAATTCTCGAGCACAGTAACCTGCTCTGCAATAATCCCAGACCTACACAACCCAATTTCCTTAATCCTCGAGCCCAGTAACCTGCTATGCAATAACCCCAGACTCCTACAACCCACTTTCCTTGACACTCGAGACCAGTAACCTGCAAGTCTCTAATCCTAGACCTACACAACCCAATTTCCTCAACCCTGGAGCCCAGTAACCTGCTATGCAATAACCCCAGACCCCGACAAACCGATTACCTGAATCCTCGAGACCAGTAACCTGCTTTTTAATAAAGCCAGACCCCTACAACTAAATTTCCTTAATCTTTGAGCACAGTAACCTGCTCTGCAATAGTTCAAGACCTACACAATCCGATTTCCTTAATCCTCGAGACCAGTAACCTGCAAGTCCCTAATCCTAGACCTACACAAACCAATTTCTTAACCCTGGAGCCCAGAAATCGGCTATGCAATAACCCCAGACCCCGACAAACCGATTATCTGAATCCTCGAGACCAGTAACCTGCTTTTTAATAACGCCAGACCCCTACAACCAAATTTCTTTATTCCTCGAGACCAGTAACCTGCTATGCAATAACCCCAGACTCTTACAAAACCCACTTTCCTTGCCACTCGAGACCACTAACCTGCAAGTCTCTAATCCTAGACCTACACAACCTAATTTCCTTAACCCTGGAGCCCAGTATCCTGCTACGCAATAACCCCAGATCCCGACAAACCGATTTCCTCAATCCTTGAGACCAGTAACCTGCTATTTAATAACGCCAGACGCCTACAACCAAATTTCCCTAATCCTCGAGCACAGTAACCTTCTCTGCAATAACTTCAGACCTACACAACCCAATTCCCTTAATCCTAGAATCCAATAACCTTCTTTGCAATAACCCAAAACCCCACAACCCCATTTCCTTTTTCCTCGAGACCAGTAACCTCCGAGTCTATATTTATACGCTCAGAAAATCAATATTCAACAATTGGAGAATTGGATTTGGGTCTTCGAGGGCTATAGACTCGCAGGTTACAGGGCTCAGGGGTTAGGAGAATTACGTTATATTGGTCAAGGGCTATAGACTCGCATGTTAGTGGTCTCGAGGGTTAAGGAAATTGGGTTGTGGGATTCTGGGGGTATTTCATTGCAGGTTACTGGGCTCGAGGATTAAGGAAATAAGGTTGTGGGGGTCTGGGGTTATTGCATAGCAGGTTACTGGGTTCGAGTATTGAGGAAATTGGTTTGTCGGTTTCTGAGGTTATTGTATAGCAGGTTACAGGGCTCGAAGGTTAAGGGAATCGGGTTGTGCGGGGCTGGGGTTATAGACTCGGAGGTCACAGGGCTCAGGGGTATTGGAAATCGGGTTTTGGAGGTTTGAGTCCATATCAACATACACCAAGCTGTAATAGAAATGGTTCTGCTACTTTTATTTCCTTGACAAATATTTTTGTAGCAAAAATGATATCCGTGAGAAGTGAAATTTTTCATATTTTAATTCGCCACATCTCGGCCGAAAAATCAAATCGAAAAGTTAGAGTTTGCATTTTGAAGGTGAAGAGTAGTTCTTTACGATGCCATCGTGAGTTTTGGGAAGAAAAATTCTTTTACGATTTTACGGGGCTTCGGATACATCAGAATAACGTGTTTTTGGCCCATTTATGGTAGAATATCTCGAAAACTGAGGGTGCTGGCATTTTTCTGAGGTCGGATTCGGATTTAGCGCAGCAAAAGCCTTCGGGTACACTAGGTGTGGTTGCTGGTTCTGAGAATTGTTGGCAATTGACACAAGCTTAGGAAGAATCAAATAGACGCAAGTTCTTTTCCAGGGAAATATCTTTTAATGTGTTATCAACTTCTTTAACAGGATATGTATTTTTCATTTCAATCAAGAAAGATGAGTTAAAAAATGAAATAATAAATTTTTTGAAAAAATGTCTAAGGCTAACACAGAAGATTAATAGAGAAAAGTTGTTCGCCCGAAAAATGTCTGTAAGTTTGTTATAATTTTTCCCATTAGACGCGTAGTTTTTGTTCCAATCGCAAAAAATAAAATTAAAAATTAAAAAATCTAATTTCTAGAAAAAGCACTCAAGATATGAAGAAAATTGGGCAATTAAACTTCTCTGCCGTTTCGGACAAATCTTGATCGAGTGCGCGGCACGAGACACGCGATCAGAATGTATTCGTTAAAGCCGGAGAAGCTTTAACAAAAGAGAATTCACAATCATCAAATTAAAGTAGTCGACATTTCGCTTTTCAGTTGCACAAGATTTTCATCCAACTGTTGGGAAGTACAAAGGCCGAGCGCGAGGTGAGATTACCATCGAGCGCGAAGCGCAAGCTCCGGAAGTCGCGCGCCCTATAGGCGCGCTCAAACTTGCGAGCGATGTTTTTTATTATGGTTCCTACCAAATTCAGTATTAGTTACACAATAATGAAATAAATATTCGAAATACGGAACTAACCTACAGATTGTTTCTCGTGTGTATAAGGAATTTTAACCTCCAGCTTGATTTTTCGGGAAAAATTTTACATAACTGTCATATTATGTTCCAAATTGATATATTTCAGCAAAATTTTTGTGACCTGATTTTTTCATTTCAAAAAAGATGCAAAGGTTTATAGTAAAAACTCGCTTTAGAAATTTTTAACAGTAGATGTAATAAAGAAATCAATTATATCATTAGCCTTTATCAAGAAGATGTTTGCGTGTCTCCATTCAGAATGACTTTTTTTCAACTGTAAAACTGTTGGAAATTGAATAATTATTATGCCCTATACATCTGAGGATTAACTTTTTTCATGAATTAATTATTCAAAATAAAAATTCTTTGTCTCAAATTTTGTATTCATCTCTATTATTCGTGAATTCCATTTCTATTACAAACGTATTTTTCCGACGTAGAGAATGCATACGTTTAACACAATGTTACGAAAATTTTAAATATGGTATATATAATATATAAAGTATATTGTAATTCATGACTCCGTCATTTTTTATTCCATTTCTTATTCTTTCTTAAAGTGAAAAACATAACTTTTCGATAATGAATTGCTCATTTTGAAACAATAATTCTCCAATGAATTTTCCAACTTTCATACACGCTTTTGCTGTATTCTGTAATTTAGCTACTAAGATAGCATAAACTTTAATAACTAAGATAAATCTCAATGAATTCAAATAAAGCAAATTATTGCACGCAGAATTAAACGTACTCTCAATATATTAGCAGCAATAATTATTAGATTTAGGAAAGAATACGATTGTTCTGGAAAATAAATTTAAATATTTGTTTGATTGTAGCTTTGGTATCTTTTCCCTTAATTAAATGAAGAATTTACGGTGAAAAGATGTGATTTTCTACTCTCAAACAAAAAAAGATGGAATTGAATGAAAAAAAAAACAGATTTATGAATTACTATATACATGCACTCAACAAAAAACAGATTTTTGACCATAAAATCAGTTTTCTTTTGAACCGTAAAATCAGTCTATTACGTTCCCTAAAAATTATTTTCTCACTGTAACATAGTATATTATGCGGATACAGAGCTGCTATCTATATAAAGAGAAAGGAACCATTCAAGAGCGGCATCGATATAGAAGAATTTTCGAGAATGGTTTGAGTCTGAATACGTTCCAAGAAATCTTTCAGATATTCTAAATATTGTCCACCTTTGACATAACTCTTTCAAATTCTGAGTATACAGATTATTTCAATCATTTTCAAGGCTCACTTTATCTAGAATTATATTTCAAACAGCAAAATTTTCTTTAAAATAAGACTTGGAATTGTCCTCCTTTTCTATATAATAATAAAACTGTTCATGCTTGTATACCTACTTCTCTATTCAAATAGGTTTATGATATGAAAGCATATACATATCGACAATTTATACTTCAAAGCATCTTACCGCCCATGCAAGCTCCAAATGCTAAGGCCCAAATTAAGGGTTGAAGAGGCAATCGCAATTCATGGTTATTAGCTAAACCCGTTGCAATCCTCACCATCATTGTGCACAACGGAACATTATCTACAAATGCACTTGCAAATGCAGACACCCAAAGAATCAAAATTATGGCTACTGCTAATCTGGACTCTTCGTTGACGGTAAGAATGAGTAATTCGGTCTGTTTTCCTATCCAAGCCATAAGTCCCATTCTAGAAAGGGCCTAAAAATTTAAGGAAAAGAACTTAATAATAATAATATTTTGAAGCTAATGCTGATTCTATATTTTTAAATAATGTATATTATGGTAGCCGAATCGATTTTTGGATTAGCCATGAAAGAAAATATGTCTTTGTTAAAAAAGGAATAACATTTCGTTTGTTTTACCGAATTGATCAGCATTCATTTCTTAAGATATGATATGAAAGTTATTTTTCTTGTCAACGCCCTTTATAAATCCTCACTACGATAGTGCATAAGTAATTTTGAGAGATTTACATCAAATCTCTTATAAGACACGGAAGAATAGAATATAGGATGATTTTCTCTTTGAAAAATCGATCCTTTATGGAACTATCAGTTCACAATATTATTCTATAGAGTTATGACGAACCGTAAAAATACGTATTCCTTCGAATAACAAATCAATGATTTTTGGGGTAGTCCAAAAATACATTAGAAACATTTTTTCGAATTTTTATGCAAAACGCCCGGAAATTTGTTCGAATCCATACAAAAAAACGCATTTAAACAAATATATATATTTAGAGGCGGCGCATGCCCCATGAACTCTAACACGTAATTCCCATAAGAAAAAAAGATGTTTTTTTAAATTTTATTCAGAATTCTCAATATAAGGTGAATCGAGTTCGGGATTCACCATTTCTCTTCACAATTAGTCACAGAATGCGAATGGAATATTATTTTTCAAATATCACCCCCTTAAGTCTGTTTTATAGGGTCCCAAAAAACCCCCATGAGTAAAAAAATAGATTTTTCGAGTTTTTGACGCTTATTATGATTTTTTCGCGGTTTCCTTAATGCATTGTTTCAAATACATGAAATACTACTTTATACTGACAATTACATTTTTATTTAAATTGTTTAAACAAGTTATTATTGTTTTTAGCAACTTTCTCTTAGAAAAGGGTTAGAAAGTCAAGGTTGTTTCTGATTTTCAACTTATTTAAACGTTTCAGCTAAAGCAAGGTAATAATCAAATAAAGTTAACAATAATAATTGTTTGAACAATTTTTTATTGATTATAACAATATTTTCTTAGAATAATGCTATAAAGTTGCGGTTTTTCCTGAAATTTTAAGCTTTTTATCCACTTTTCACTTGAGGTAAGTGAGTATTCAATTCAATTTAGTCAAAATAATTGTTTGAACAATTTATTATCATTGTTAATAATATTTTCTTTGCTTAATGATAGAAACTTGCTGTTTTTTCTGAAAATTTTTACTTTTTGCCCACTTTTTACTTCAAGTGAGTTAATATTCAATTTAATTTAACAAAAAGAATTGTTTAAACAACTTATTATTGTTTATGGCTATCTTCTCTTAGATAAGTGCTAAAAAGTTGCGGTTCCTTCTGAAATGTTTGACTTTGCTTCACGTTTTTAGTTGTGAACAAATAATAAATAAACATTGGACAGAATCATATTTTAAGTAGTATTGTATTGTTTTACGTAAATTATTTTTGTTCTTTTCCCAATGTTAAAAAAAATTAATTGAAACAAAAAAGCTGAACTCATCCAGTGAAATTTAAATTGTCGAATTTGAGTTGAATTTTTGACCTTAAAATATATATTTTTAATCGGTAATATAATGGTTGATATTTGAAAAAAAGTTTTTTTTTAAATAAAAAACAATCTTATTTAACCAACAATTAAATCAATTCAATCTAATTCAATCTAATTGAATTTCATTCAAATTCCATTCGGTGCAAAGATAAACATTTCAGAAAAACACCACAACATGTTTCTAGCACTTATCCAAGAGAAAATGGTTATAAACAATAATAAATTGTTTAAATAGGCACGTTTGTTAACTCGCTTTATTTATTACCTTACTAAGTGAAAAGTGGACAAAAAGCTCAAGAGTTTAGAAAAAACCGCAATTTTTCAGCATTAATCTAAGAGGAGATAGCCATGAACAATAATAATTTCTTTAAACAATTATTTTTATCCAAATAAATTAAAGATTAAATCACTTCAGGTGAAAAGTTGGTAAAAAGTTAAAAATTGTTTAAACAATTATTTAATGTTACATGAAATAATTATTACTTCAATCTAATTGAAAAGTGATAAAAAATTACAAATTTCAGAAAAAAAACCGCAACTATGTTGTATTAATCTAGAAGAAGATAGCTATAAACATTTCAGCATTGTTTACACAATTATCTTTGCTAAATTAAATAATTACTTACTTCAAGGTTAAAGTGAACAAAAAGTTTAAAATTTCAGAAAAAGCCGTAACTTTGTAGCATTATTCTAAGAGAATATTATTGTAATAAATGAAAAATTGTCTAAACGATTCTTTTTCTTATTTTAATTGATTATTACCTCACTTCGAATAAAATGCTGAAAGTAAGTTGAAAAATTTAGAAAAATTCTTGAATTTCTAACCCTTCTCTAAGAGAACTCGAAAAACCCATTTTTTCTCTTATGGGGGTTGTTTAGGACCCTATGAAACAGACTTATGGGGGTGATATTTGAAAAGTAATATTTTATTCGCATTCTGTGACTAATAGTGAAGAGAAATGGTGAATTTCGAACTCCATTCACCTAATATTGAGAATTTTGAATGAAATTTACAAAAACGTCTTTTTTATGGGAAATACGTGTTAAACTTCATGGGGCTTGCGCCACCTCTGGATATTATTATTTTTTTTAAGAATGCGTTAATTTTCCTTTGCATTCGAATAAATTTTCGGGCATTCTGCATTAAAATTCGAAAAAAAATGTTGGACCACCCTAATGATCATCCCTGATTTCATAGGTTGGATTAGGAGTAGAATTTTTGTCTTTTGAACTTATACTCACTTCCATAAGTACGAATAATGCAGCGAAAAATAGCAAAGTGCTCCATTCGACTCGAGCCATGAGACCCTCGAGATCTTCAGAATCAGCCAAGATTAGTAATAATAGCACACCAAGAAGTGCTATCCACCCTAAAGATAAATTCACATTTGGCAAGGTATGCATAAAAAACATGCCAATGACGAAGGCTAGAACAAATCCGGATTTGGCAAGTAACACCTTGTCTCGGATTGGATACTGAAATTAAATTTTTGTATTTCATTAACCATTATTCATCAGCAAATTAAAAAATTAATTCAATCAATCATGAAAATCCTGTGGTATAAATTAAGTAAAGAAATAAGTTATTTAAAAAGTACTTTTTCTTGAAGCTCTTCCAGAGTTGTTTTATAATTTTCGAGTTGTAAGCTGCCAGTCATAAGTTTAACTTTTAATCGAGATATAAGACGTTTAACTTTTTTCAACAACGTCTCTCGAACCAAATTCTCGTCCTTGCTGTAACTTGAGAGACTTGCTGCTGCTCTCTGCCAAACTGCTATTTCATGTCTCAATTCCTACAATAATAAATCCACATTGTAAATAAAATATAACTGAAAATCAGAAGGTAACACAGAAATTTTCAAAAACTTTTCAGTACCTGAACTTCCATGGGCTCAACAAACTTGAAATGTTGAATGTCACGAAAAACGTAACGCAGTTGGGCATAAACGACTAGGAAAACAACAAGTACGCCAACTCCCATATGCGCGACGAAAGAACTGAATCCAATTCCCTAAAACAATCGTGCATTAATGAAGATGAATTTTATAATTACTTTTTTCTTTTATCAATACATACCGCCTTTTGAACATCCTTATTTGTGGCAATTATGACATTTGGTGGGTCTCCAACCGGAGTAATGGTTCCACCAATATTAGCATAAACCACCATAGCTGTTAAAATTGGCACCGGGTTGAGTTCCATTACCTCACAAAGTCTAATAGTGACAGGTGTCATCAAGAGGACAGTTGTTACATTGTCCAAAATTGTTGAGGTGAATGCAGTAAAAAAGCAGAGGGTATTAACCAGAGGCCAAACGCGCCCGCCAGTTATCTGTAAATATGGTAATTAAAAACAACATTTTTGTTTTAATCACAGCTACTCTTTACAAATTATGTCAAATTACCTTATAGGCAAAAACAGCCAAGTAATCGAATATACCGGTAGATGCTATAATGGCTACAAGAATCATCATTGAAAACAATAAGAGAAGGGTGTCAATGTCGATCCATGAAACAACTTCACTCATTGTGGGTCTCTGCATTAAATATTGTTAATAATTATTTACATTGAATATATGAGCATACATGATACTAAAATCTAAATTTTCTTGTAAAAATAGAATGAAGATTAGCTCCAATTATTTATTTGAATATACCTCATTCATAGCCGCCAGTACTGCCAATGACATCGTGGAGGCCAACATAGCTGCAATTGCTCTATGAACTATCTGCAGAAAATTTTATCTCATGATTTTTCGTAATCATTTTATATTTTTGTAAACTATTTATATTTCATGAATCCGAAACTTACCTCAAATATTATCAAAACATAAAGACCAACCAATATTACAGCTGCATACACAATTCCATTGTCAGTATTTATGGGAGACAAATCAAAAGCTAGTGAAACTGGTAGAGTGATTTCTAGATCTGTTCTCATATTCACTGATATTACATTCCCATAGTATCTGATGAAAAAAAAAAGTAGGAAGTAATAGTATGTTATGTCGCAAGTGGTATAATTTAACTCATAATCAATTAAAACATTATTAATTTGAGGCATTCCAAAAAAGGCTTCACTTTTTCTAATATCGCCCCCTACACATTTATCCTCTCTTGTCAAGATGACACCTAACATTCCACAAAATTTTTAAAAAATCATCGGAGGTCCCATAAACCGGGGTTTGGAAGAATAACTTCCTCTAGTTAAACAATCGCTGCTAATAAATCTTTTATCGTGGCACAAGGAGCTAATTACTCGGATTTTTGGTGTACACTTGATTGCAATATTAAAAGATATTCTTCGAAGAAAATTATTATAGAAATAACGGTCTAACGATAATCAGCACTGTAATGAATAATGCAAAAATTGACAGAAAAAATGTAAAATGTAGAAAAACCTCAAAAGGAAGATTAATTTTCGACCACAAGTTTTGTGACACAAAAATAGCGATTACTCACAAATAAACTTTACAAAATGAAAAAACTTTGAATTCCCGTAACATCTACCAAATCGCTTGATATTTTCTTAAAATCCATGGAAATACTTTGAAATCTCTTGAAATCCTATGACACATGTTGATAATGTTTTTGATCCATTAAATTCTTTGAAACCTGATCATTCTAAAGCAATACCTTGACATCTTTAAATCCCTTCTGAATATCTTTAAAATCTTCTAAATAGTTTAAAATCTCTAGAAATTATTATAGATATTTTGGAAATAAGAAAAAATGAAAATAATTCCTTAAACTTCATTAAAAATCTCTTGAGACTTGTAGAATCCTCAGGAATCTTTGTAAAACATAGCCTCGTTTCAAAATTTCTTGAATCTTATGAAATTCTTTTCAATCCCTGAAAATCTTCAGAACTCCTACAAAATTATCTGACAGACCTTGAGATATTCACACTCTGTTGCAATTCTTTTGCATCTCTTGAAATAACTCAAAATCTTGGAAGAAATTTTGAATTCATTGAAATACTTTCGAATCTTTGAGAATAGTGGAAATCCATTGAAATAAGTAATGATTAAGAAAAAAATGAATCGATTTTTTGAATGAGTGGAATCAGTTGAAATCCTCCAGAATCTTTGTAGATTTAAAAGAAAATCCTTCAAATCTTGTTGAATTCCTAAAAATATCTTGTGAATCCTTAAAACCTTTGCTCTCAAATCGCTAGGAACCTCTTTCAAATCATTTTAACTTCTTGAAATCTTTGTAAATCCTTTGAAATTCCTTAGAATTCCTTATCATGTTTTAAAATCCTCTAAAATTCCTTGGAATGTTATGAAATCTTACAAAATTCGTTACGATCCGTGAAAATATTTTCAAATCTCGTCAAACACGATAGAGTCTTCTTAAATTAGTTGAAATGTGGAAGTCCCTCAAAATCTGTTAATATCCAATGGAATCCCTCAAATACAGTAGCGGACTAAGCGCGCGGGGTCCGCGTGGGCCCCACACTCAGGAGGCCCCCACAACATGATAAAAATACGAAATAATATCTTTATCAATTGAGTATAAACATTACTATTTACGATACAATGAATTTGATCACAAAAGTGAAGTTGAGGGGCCCCACCCCAGTTTCGCCCCGAGCCCCGAAATCTCTTAGTCCGCTTCTGAAATTCGAATAAACGCAAGTCAATTTCAATTATAAATGGGTTCAAGTTAGTTCAAGGAAATTCAAGCGAATTGATCCAAATTCAATTCAAACGAATTCAAGTGCCTCTAGTGATTGGACAGAATCCAAGTCAATTAGAAAATTTGGTATATTTGAATAAACGCAAGTCAATGCAAGTATATTCAAGGGAATGAAGAAATTTCAATTATAAATAGATTAAAGTTAGTTCAAGGAAATCCAAGTGAATCGATCTAAATTCAATTCAAGTGCTTTAGTAATTGGACAGAATCCAA
>WSXT02129099.1:0-10749 GCA_011762715.2 Neuroterus valhalla
CCCTATGCCTTCTTGGGAAAATATTGTTCGTTTTTGCGATTACGGTTGCTTTGTCAAATGAAATGCTGTGTCCTGTTCTGATGTGATGCTCAGCTAGAGCTGATTGCGTGAAATGTTCCAGCCTGACTTTACTCTCATGTTCCTCCATGCGTTGGCTCACCGCTCTACCAGTTTCTCCAATACAGACTTTGCCACAAGAGCACGGGATTTTATATACTCCTGGATCACTGATTGGTGCCTTTTTGTCTTTTGGGTTGTTGAGAAGTTGCCCTTTTTTTGCAGGTGGTTTGAATATGGTTTGGATTTGTATTTAATGAGAATTCTACCTATTTTTTCTGTGATACCTTTGATGTAGGGTAGGGTGGTCGACAAACTTTATACTTTTGTGCACGATCGAAACCCGAAATACCTTATTTCTTCATAATGGATCATCGTGGAAGCATTAAATCTATAATCAAAGAACTCTACGGGGAGAATTTTCTTACTAAAACTAACAAGTTAAGTAAGCTCAGGTCTTCTCAAGGTAAGCTACTAGCATCTTTAGCTTTTTTGAAACGATGCAGGGACAACAACATCGTCCCTAAATTCTTTCAATTGAAAAACCATCTTGAACATCTGAATCAAAATCTATTTTATATAAAGCAAGTTTGCTTCTCTTAAAAGAAAGAATTAATAACATTAAATTCAATGTACACACTAACTCCAAGAAACTATTAAAACTCCACCTGCTCTTATCTGAAACTCTCAGGTCTAACATTTGGTCCACATTGGACCGCATAACTTCCGACCAATCCGAACGGATTAAAAATGTCTCTACCAAAAAACAGAAGACAAAATTTGACAAATTGCTTCCAGCATTGCGAACACCACTGACCAACAATGTTAAAAATATCTCTAATCAACCTCTGAGTAATGAAATGGTTTCAGTTCTATTTGAAGGACATAACTTTGCTGTGGTGCCTTCTGCAATTCCAAAAGAAGAGATAATAAGCATTTTAGAGTCAATAATATATAACCTACCACCTGAAAAAGCAAATGACATTAGACGGAGGACGGCCAACATCCTACGCCAAGCACCACTTCCCACCTCAAAATTGACTAGAAAAGAAAAAACAGCAATCAAAGAACTAAGTCGAAACAAAAACATTATAGTATTACCCGCAGATAAAGGCATTACAACAGTAATTATGAACAAAGAAGATTATAACAAAAAAATCAATGACCTGTTAACTGAAGACACGTACAGAAAAATGAAAGAAGATCCCACTAAAACAATAGTCACTAAAATGAAAAAACTTCTGAAGGACTCAAAACTTAACAAGATACAATAGCCAAATTGATACCCACTAATTCTATTCCTCCAAGAGTTTACGGACTACCAAAAATTCACAAAAACAACATTCCACTCAGACTGATCGTTAGCGCAATTGACTCACCAACCTACAACCTAGCACGCTTCCTTGCCAAAGAACTGAATCCTCTCACGGGAAATTCTATCACCCATGTTCAAAATTCCTCTGGCTTCATCAAAGAGACACAGGTTCACATTCAACCTCAGGACATCCTTGTGAGTTTTGACGTAGTATCTCTCTTTACGAAAGTACCAATCCCGGATAGAATCAATATTATCAAATCCTTCGCAAACTTTGCCTCTGATCTTGTACCTTTGATAGAACACTGTATCAACAATACTTACTTCTCCATTAATAACAAATTCTACGATTAAACCTCAGGAGCAGCAATGGGATACCCACTTTCACCTGTAATAGCTAACATCTTTATGGAACATCTGTGAACTAAAACCTTCACCCAATCCAAGCTGAAACCAGAACTGTGGTGCCGTTACGTTGACGATACTTTTATAATCTGGGGACATGGACTGGACGAATTGCACAAATCCGATTTCATCAACCAATTACATCCAAATAACCAATTCACCATGGAAATTGAACAAAACGGAAGATTGCCCTTCTTGGACGTTCTAGTTTAAAAAAGATCTGACAACACGTATGGACATGAAGTTTACAGAAAACCCACCCATACAAACAGATACCTCCACGCCTCCTTCCACCATCGTTCATCCCAAAAACAGTCAGTCATCAACTCGCTCGTTCACAGAGCTGTCTCCATTACAGATAAAGATAACTTACGAAAAGAATTACGCAAAGTTAAACAAACCCTTCTGCAGAACAATAAAACAAACTAGCAAATTGATAGAGCAATCAGAAAATACACTAAAAAACAAGTTAACACATCCAACTAAAGAAAGAGAGAAGCTACCACCACCCTACCCTATATCCAAGGTATCACAGAACAAATAGGTAGGATCCTCAACAAACACAACATCCAAACCATATTCAAACCACCTGAAAGAATAGGGCAACTTCTCAACAACTCAAAAGACAAAAAGGCACCATTCAGTGATCCAGGAGTATATGAAATCCCGTGCTCTTGTGGCAAAGTCTATATTGGAGAAACCGGTAGAGGGGTAAGCCAACGCATAAAGGAACATGAGAGTGAAGTCAGGCTGAAAAAATTCACGCAATCAGCTCTAGCTGAGCATCACATCAAAACAGGACACAGCATTTCATTTGACAAAGCAACCGTAATCGCAAAAACGAACAATATTTTCCCAAGAAGGCATAGGGAAGCAATCGAAATCTTAAAACACCCTAATAATATGAATAGAGACAATTGATATAATACCAATCCAATTTGGCTTTCCGTTCTCCCGGTTTAACTGATTGACCAATCAGATTCCACTAATACCCTGACTGGAATCCTTGACCAATCACAGGCATCGTTGTGGGCACATATAATGACACCACAACCTAAAAAAACCTCAGTTTTAGGCCAGTCCTGAAGATGCGAGCTGCAACGTTCGCGAAACGTCGACAAATTTTGTAGTTTTGTACGCGATCGGTAACGCGCAGGGTAACGAGCATCCTCACTCATTTACGTACCCCAGTTTTTCTTCTCACCGTCTTCTGAGATGCACTTAGCACATGGGGATTTGTGAAGAAAGCTTCCTACATATGGACACCTTCTTCAACTACAAACATTCTTCTGGTTGATCCGAGATAACCTTCATTAAGGCAATCTGTTACGAAAAACCTGTTACATGATCATTCAAAATAAGTCCTGAAAAAATCCATCCGCGAGGAAAAAACATGAGGTCAACGTTCCACTGAATCTTCATCATTTCTTTTTTCTGGACAAAACATGCAACACTGCATTTATGCTGACTTAAGACCTTCGAAAAACATCGATTCTACAAGTATCGAAATTGTGACGTGATTCGCTTGTAGTAAGTTGTAGAAAATTAATCTCGTACTGGTGTACAAGAGGATACCAGTTACCTAGTAACGGAAGTCAGGTGATGCTGCAATTCTGGAAAGTCCGTTCATATAGTAAGTGGTCTTGTAGTTTGTTTTTGATGGTCTCGTGCTCTGGCTATGAGCAATTCTTTGTTCCTCAGCCCTTTCTGCGACCACTCATTATCCGCTTCGTAAGTAAAGAGTGAAAAGAGTTGTTGAAAAACTTTTTCAAATTAGTATTTCTGTCGAATTTTAAGAATTAAATCCGCTATGTTTCTCTGGCTTTTTCAGAATTTCAAACACGCCACTGAGAAGTCCTATCTTCAAAAATGGTGCACGTAATTTTTCAGTAACCGTGCATTTTTACAGTTAATCCTACACTAAAAATACAACTTTACTTCTTAAAAATTTACAAATAAATTCCCTGAAGTCGAAAATGTTCTAACAGTCGCTAAAAACTCGTACACTGTAATAATTGAACAGAATACGCAAAAGTCACATATGATATGTGTCACCTGTTTGACTTCAATTTACGTTTTGAAAGCTTACAGCACTTCCGCGCTATGTTTACATATTAAGATAAAAATTTTGTCGGTTCAGTAGCGTATAATCTACGAGAAATTTCTATGAACATGACATGGTGCTTCAAGTTCAAAGTCGACAAAAAATTCCCAAACCTTATAAAACATTTACAACAAAAATATCCAGTTTAACATGAGGAGTAAAAATCGCGCCCATCAAGACGGTAGCAAATGTTAAACAAGCATTGTTGTACTTAAGCAGCGAAGAAAAGTCCCCGGAAGGGAAATAGAAGGACCAATGGATTAATTATTCTTTTTGAAAAGCAATAATTTTTTATACAATAAATTATTATTTCAAAGACTCACATTACAGTGGCAAGTATCCTGAACTGATGTTCAGGATAGTTCTTCAGGAAACTTGCCACTTTGGGTCAGTTTTTCTTCTTTTATAAGAACGAGATTTAATGCTAAATATTCTTTTCTCCTTCACTCAAGGCTGGTTAAAAGAATTTTTTTTTTTTAAGTTATTTTATTCAAACAATTTTCGCAGCTTTTGCTCATGAACAATGTTAGTGACCCACTCGAGAAACGAATCAAATTTTTATGTGCGTTACGTGAAAAACGTTTGACAGATGTGTTTAAAACATTATTTTCCACCTTTCTCTCTGTTTAGAAAATTGAAGTCTCCGTGGAGAGGCCTATGTGTCTTGATTGGAATATGAAGCCACATGTGTTCGACGCGAATTTGAGCATAAAAGCACTTCACCTACAACTTGTGCAGAGGAGCATGGAAGAGATATTACAACATATCTTTGGAAATTGCTTTTTGTAGAGATTTACTTTCAATGAAACTTTGCTAACTCGTGAGGCAGCGATCATTTTCCCTCTTACATAATTGAATTATAATTTCATGGAATTAGATTCTGTTGATTAATATCCTCATCGAATTTCAAACTTGTATTTGAAAGTTTCGAGAGCTACGCTGGTGAATTGTACGCCAGAAACCAAAGATTTTCTGGCGTACAATTATAGCTACGTGGATGCTGCGAGGCTCATGGACGTTGATTCATTAACAGCAGCGCGAGGTTTCACATCCAATGAGTCATATAGAGGATATTCGCAACAAAGGATGAATTTCAGGAACCTTGGTACCTCTACGTAGATTGAAGGTGGAATCGGAATAAGAGGTGACGTGGACTGTTTGTAGAATCTGTAATCCGCGTTACTGAAAAAACATAAATGACGAGATTAAAGAGCTGTTACGCAAACTAAAGATAAGACTATATGGGCGTCTGCATGAAAAGGGCACTTATGGTCGATGTAGTTACGTAAAAGGCTACATAGACGCAAGAAATCCTTGAATTTTGAGCCATAACCAATCCTTATGAATAGAAAACTAGTTGCCGGAGAGTTTTGGAAGGTGTGGATTCGAGGAGCGCAGGTTATATACTTTTCCTCCGAACATATAATCCGACACTTCCGGTTGGTTTCGGAACATAAGAAGAGTGCCAATAGATTTAGTATAAATTCCTCTATCCTTCCCCACTTAGACCCGTAAATAATCATCCTGACCCTGACTCAGAAAAACGAGAATGTCTCATGAAATAGAACCAACATAAGAGCCATTTTCATGCGGAAGCTAAAACAATATTTCTGAGATTATTGGGCATGAGAGTAGACAAGATATGACATATCACTGGGGATTTTTTTTCGTGAGTCAACATTTTCATTCCACAGTTGAATTGGCATAAATGTCGAAAAATAAGTTAAAAGTTCCGAGAGTCAAACACCTGTTGCATTGTAAGGAACTACCTAGACCATTAGGAAGTAGGTGACTAAAACCTTGTTTAGGAGTAACGATAAGGTACTCCGAAAAATGCATTCAGAGGCGATTAATGTTACCAGCAACACTCTTCGCCGCTGCGTGAGATTAACACCGTTAAAAGGCGAACTCAAAACTTCACCATACACCCAAATTCGAGCCTACTGAAAAACATCATCGCAAGGAAACATCAATAACTCATCAGGCACTTGACTTGGTCTGTGGCTTATGAATAACATTTTTCAACAAGAGAAAAAATTAGCAGAAAAATTCATACAAAAAAGACGAGCGCGATTGTGATGAGCAATGTAATGAGCGTTTTCCTTGAGTGCCGGCAGAGCCTTATGTAAATTTATTTACTAAATCAGGAATTAGAACAATAAATGATCTCTTCATGACAGAAGAGGTTCATGACATAAGCCGAGCACGAAGTGCAAAGTATCATAGCACGTAGCGCAAAATAAATACATTATCAAGAACGAAGTGCGAAAATAGACGGCATGTGCCCTATTTGTTTCTAAATTAGTTATGTAGGAACAAGTTGATTGATTTTTTTTGTGAATGAAAAAGATCACGGATTTCCTATTTACAATATTATTCAAGGCCTTTTCCAGTTTCCATGAAAAAACAAAAGCTCTGTTTTTGATTATTTTCTAGAAGAAATAAAAAAAGTTCTAGAATCTCAACGCGTCGTACTGTGCTGCTGTGCAAATTCAATGAAGAGTATCTGCAGTTCAGATGAGGTACCTATCACTATTACTAATCTTTCAAATGGAGTTCAGGAAGCCATAAAGAAGGACATTTGAGTCCTATTTTGAAGATTCGCAAATGTTACAGGTGACTCGACCGAGCTGCAGATACATTTCATTCCATTCGTACGCCACTGTACCTCTGACTAGAGCGCTCGGGTCAAGGAAAATTCGTAAAGCCAAGTCCCTTCCAGCATATGAGGAGATGGGAGAAGGGATATGTTTTAGATCGATCAAGGAGTAATCGCGTGCTGTTCCTTCGAATCACGCACACGTTCCAGAACACCACTCCAACACAGGTCACTGATCAATTTCTCTAGCAATCACCCTAGGTGAAGAGTTAGCAATTATAACAATTAACTGAGAAAGCCTCTTCACACGGATTCGTCAGTATTAAAAATCGTTCATTATTAGCGTCTCTCTTATTCTTATGGACAATTTTACTCCACACATATCTGTCCTTACGTATCCTAAAATATAGCAATCTTTTTGCAACTTCACAAAACATGAGCATCATCTTCTTATGAAGTAACCTTTCCAATTTAAATGCACTTTCGTACAACTTAGAGCTGCTTCCGAGTACATCATTAGAGTGACATCAATAACTGGAACGATTACAATAAAGTCCCAACAAATGTGCCAATTATGTAACCTACACGAAAGAGGGAATTTGATGCAGATTCTTATTGAATGTCTAATCTGCTCCCCCATCAGGAGGACAAGGAGCCAGTATGGCTCCGTTCTGTATTAAACTACGTGATTGATTTACGTTTAAGCTTCGGGTTTATAGCTGTCTATATTTTAATAAGTATTTGCTATACTTCAGGTATCATGTTGTTATCTTCAATCTACTCAGCCGGCACGAACGAAAGCTATGTCAATACTGTATATATAAGTTAAAGATAGATTCGTTGTAATTTTGTAATGTAATATTAGCTCTGCATTGCCATAGAACTTGTATTCTGAGAGGCAACAAATATACTTGAATTGATACTAATGAATTGGAAATGCGAGTTATGCCTAGTGTAGGCAAATTTGCAATGGAAGGAAATTTATAAGTAGTACAACAAAGTTAAGTTCATGCAACGATGTTAATCAAAGTATATCACTCATACACGACGCGAACTTCTTTGATCCGATACCTTAAAACGACTCAAAATCATACTGTGACAGTGTCATTTTCAGGCAACAGCAGGTTAGAGTTTTTTTCTTCAATTTAAAATCCAAATTAGTTTGCATTGGTTGATTGGATTAATCAAATACAGGTTCTCGTCAAATCCACTTACCTTCCTCCATTTAGGGAAAAGTGTCCTGCGGGTGACCCTTGGGGCGTGACAAGTGACAGAAAGCCGTTCTCAAGGATAATTATTTGCGCTTTTCACAGAAAACTTATCAAAAATTTCATCAATGAAATTGAACATTTGAAGAGCACGAGAAATATTACTCAACGTTCCGATGAAGATCTTCGTTTGATTTTTCGTCGTTTCCAAGGAAGAACAATTAGTTCGAATCCATGATATTTGAGTTGTTAGTTGGGGAGGAATTGTTGTTCCCAATTTTTACCGCAACTTCAGAGGTCAAATTGGATTCGAAGAAAAATTTTCCTACTTGGTACTTGGTGCAATAATATGATTTTTATACATTACGTGGGCCATCATTCCTCTAGTGTACTCACTCAAAACATCGAAGTTGTCAAATTAAAGTCAATATTTGGGTAAAGTGTTGTGCTATTGGATAGCAGTAAATGAGCGAAAAATTTCGTCACTTGGATAAATATTTACTGAGGAGACAGGGATAAATGTGCCAAGATTTTTAATGGATATCGTCTATTTTGGCGGTTTTCAACTCTTCTAATGGCGATTAAAAATTTGTTGTCTAGTACAGTTTCAATAGTGTTTTTCACGATCTTTACATTGGTCGTGTGAGCGAATAACAGATCAGGTAAAATAAGTCTTTTTATGGATATTTGAGTAGGTAAAATTGAAGCTCCGAGAAGTTTTGTTGACATTGATGTCTTGTCTCCTACCTACCTTTCTTCCCGCGATTAGTTTTTCTATTGACAGTTGGTTTCACATCCTTGCCTGATTTTTGTTTTTTCTCTTTTGGGAAGAAGGCGCATTCCGTAGCTTTGCTGTCTCAAGGAAGAACCTAGTAAGTGTCTTTTTCCATTGTGACTATTTTAGGGCATATCTGCATGAGAGAATAACCTCTATGGCAAATGTCGCTTACTAGGTTTTTCCTTGGGACAGCAGAGCTGAAGAAAATTTCTTCAATTGAAGTATCCGACCTCCAGTAGGTATAAATGCATTGTTATCCAAAGTCTCTTAGATAGTCACTGCGACATCAAATTTGCCCACCGAAATAGAGATAAAGCTTCTAGGATGCGATCTTCAGCACGACATTGTAATCTAAGCCTTGCTGAATTTCTTTGAACATTCGCCTCTTCTACCTCCCCTAGCCTGAATCATTCAAGATAATAATCATATGTAACGGAATCATGAACAGGAAGACCATTACATCATAGCAGCGATTCGCAGTCAGAATAGCGATCAATTAACATCCTTCCTCAAAAATGTTTAAGAAGAAGAACACAACAATGAAAAGCACGACTGTTTATAGAGCAGGTGCAAAACGAAACAACGCAAACAGACTATGAAATTCATAGCGACATCCGTTTCAAGGTCATGCAGGAGTATTCAAGACAAGTGTGACTCCCCAGTATTTCAGTCGCAAACTTCCTTACAAGAAGGAAATTCCTTACAATGCGAGAGGTGTTCAATCAAACCGCTGTTTCAGCCGCTACTAGTATCCTACTAACTGCAAGATGTTCGAGACACTTAGCGCTTCTTGCAGGCACATTGCCTATAGCCCATATTACAGTAGGATAAACAGATGCATTATTCCAGTTCCTGTATATTGTCCTTACTTCATGCCTTAGCTTACTGTACTTATGGATCTTGCTTGCAAATTTCGGTTGAGTGGACAAGCAATGTCAATGATATAGACTTTTCCGCTTCCTTTTTAACGCATCACTATATCGGGTTAATTTGGAAGATGTAATCTTCTTTTTCCAAAACGGGAACTGGAATTTATCTGTAGGAAGCTTTGATGTATACTGCCTGCTTATCAGCATGTCTGTGCGTGTAATCTCTCTGAGCCATTACGCGATAGCCATCAACATTAATAAGCTAGATGGATTCGCTGATTCATCCACACCATTGGCACCTGCCAACCACGTCTTGATGTAAAACATGCTTGCGATAGTTCCTGGTGCTGGAAACCCTGTCCTGAGTCGCTATCATGATCCCATCGTATCCGGAAACAGGACGCCCTTTTGAGTCAAATAATAAATGCCTCTTTTCCACTGCATGTTCAAAGTACTTGATTCGTGTTTCCCAAAGCATCATTGTACGACCTAGAAAGTCAATAATCCGTGGGCAGATCTTGTAAATTCTTAAAACTTGAAGCAAAAACTCATGTGGTTCCAAAGGGAAACGGTTGCTTGTAGTCAAAGTAATCTGCGATTACAGCTGTGAGTAACTTATGAATCGTTGGGAGATAGGCTACTGGTTGAGTTTCCGATGGACTTTGAGCGTCTAGTTTTTCAAGCAGCTTATACGTGGTTCGTCTTGTTATTATTATACCATAAAGCCAAACTACTTTCGGAGTAGGCGTAACTCGTTTGGTCCTAGCAATGTTGTACTACTGTGGATCAAGGAATCTAAACGGAAAGTTTGAGCTATCAATGTAAAGGAGAGAAAGGGGTAAGTTTGAGATCGATCTAAAAGCAATTGCGCGTTATTTATACCGAAATTACACTCATCTCACAACACAGCTCCGAAGCGGGTAGCTGATCGATCTCTCTAGCAATCACCCCAGACAAATAGTTTCGAAAAGCCATCGAACTAATCCACTATATATATTCTTTGCTTGATTTACATCCGAACACTTTTCCATGCAAGCTCTTGTATTTCTATGACTTTTCATTCCTTTTGTCTTGAGAGTCTTATTTACACCTTCCAAGCACTCCGCTCTCATCATAAAATGTAGCTTCTACTTCACATTTTTCGCGAACGCACCCATTATTAACTTTGTCATTTAGAGTTTTATACTTTGCTTCATACATCAAGGTCTCGCTCCCATACAGCAAAGTGAGTGCAAGAACAGAATGATATATCGCAACATTAGCAATATTTGACTGGATGGTGGATAGAGCGTGGTCGGTCGTGAATGGTACGATAACAGGGGCCGAAGAGGGAGAGTACCATAGAGATATTACAGATAGAGTAGGCATGCCATAGGCCCTTGTACAAGCGAGAACGTCCTGCGGATAGAAAGAG